>JAAAWM010010288.1:0-37685 GCA_036873465.1 Thinopyrum obtusiflorum | reverse complement strand
TCATGAACATGAACAAAGTCCTAGACATCAACAAGGTTTAATAGGATTGATATCATAGATATATCAACAAGTGCTTGTTAAGTGAGGTGGTGTTGGGGTTGGATAGAACTGCAAAGTTAAGCGTGCTCGGGCTGGAGTAGTGTGAGGATGGGTGACCTTCCAGGAAGTTTGACCACTTAGTGCGATTTGACTTGAGATTAAGCATATTGACCCGAGATTAAACCATAGTGACCCGAGATTAAGAAAAAACGAAAAAAAAATTTAAAAAAATTTGAATTTTTTTTTGTTAGTAATGGCGCACTTCTATGTGGTGCGCCATTAGTAACCCAGAGCACAAGGTAAATATGGCCCCCTGGGAGGCATACTAATGGCGCACCAGGGGACATACTAATGGCGCACTTCCTGGTGCGTCACTACTGTCTGGTATACTAATGGCGCACCAGGGGTGCGCCATTAGTATTAGTTACTAATGGCATGATGATAGTGGCACACCTGTAGTGCGTCATTAATGGCCAAAACAGGTGCGCCACTAACAGGCCTTTTCCTAGTAGTGATGGTAGCTTATTGTACTGAATGAACATAAACTTGTTGTAACTGCGATCATACCATAGCAAAAAAAAAGGTTTCTTTCTCCGCCACCGCCTCTTAATGGAACTGTTGTATTTGTTTCGGTGTGATGCCCAGTGAAACAAGTTTTCTACTTTGAGAAGCAGATAGAAAGAATGGAGCCATCAAATACTAGCATTACCATTATATAGTTGTGGAGGTTCAGTTTGATGTTTTGCTGTCATGTAATATATTCTAAATGTGGTAGTTGCTCTAGTTTTGTCCTGAGTTATTTTTTTCTTGATTAAACTTTGGCAAGATTTGTGTTTATGTGGAATAAAGGTTCCATTTTTCTGTAACATGGCTATGTGTTGATCAATCTCAAATGTTGTTCTGCTATCATTTTGTGTTGTGTGCATTCGATAGAGTGCTGACTTGGTTGTTACAGGTTGAGGGAACTTGATACACTCAAGGGCCACGTGGAGTTGGTGGTCAAGCAGAAGGGGCTCAACACTGGGACCATCCAGCAGACTGTACACGGTATGATGATCTGGGCTCCCGCTGCTTCCTAGGCTACAACTATGTTAGGTGAGTCCATGGTCTCATCTTCGTCCAACATGATTTTGTTTATGTTTTGCTATTTGCTGATCGAGCTACTTTAAATTTTCCGGAAAAGTGTGCTCAAATGATTTGGAAACGCTTCCATATTATATTTATTCGGTTGGTGGCTGAGGTCGATGACATGTACACGATTGTATGCTCGGCCAGCTCCATCTCCATTGTCAACACGGCGTGGCGTGGTTCGGCCTTGGCTACAAACATTGAAGGTGAGTCCTCTCGGCTCCTCTATTCCTCCTCTATTCCTTCCCCTTGCTCTGGGCATGTCGAGCCATGGCCTTTTTGGCATGGCTACCTAGGTTTTGGCCTTGATGGCCTCAATTGACTCGGTAAATGATGCGCTACTGGTTGTCAAAGTTCCTGATAGCTAGTTAAGCGACTCAATGTTCCTCTCGCTACGGAAGGACTCATTTATTGGCTCTATTCTATTATATTTTAGTTTTACAAAAGGCTTTGAGGAGATTGTTGCCTTGCCAGGTTGATGGTTGCTGTGACTGTTTGGTTTGATCCATTCTTGTTGTATGTTCCTAGTATTGATCTGATGAAATAGTTGTAATTAAGAAATGCTCATGACCTTTTTAGTCAACCCAGAGATACCTGGAATCAATGCTTGACACCTTGTCTATATGACTCCCAACAAGCGTGTGCCCTCTAAAAGCTTGTGTTTGTCCTGAAGAGTACATGGTTTCTTCTACTCCCATCCTGTTCATTGTTGTTGTGTTTTCCACTTTGCATCTCTGGAGTTGAATCAATCGGCTTAGAGAGGTGTCTTGCAGTTTGGCATGGTCCAGTCCATACAACCTTGTGTTAGAGAGATGTAGTGCAAAGATCGATTTTTTAGTGCAATTATTCTGGGTGGTGTTAGATAAGTATGTTTGTGGCTGGTCACTTGGTTAGGATTGTTTTTACTCCTGATGATGATTATGTTTGCATCGACCAAGGTCCTCATAATTTAACCTCTCCCTCATTCATTTCCTCGCGTTTTTTCATCTTTGCATTGCATCAGGTGTGGTATGCATGTAAAGCTATATGAGATCTATACAGCAAGAAAATACGCCTATAAATCATGTGTGATGATGTGCAGATGAAGGAAAGAGCTGAGAAGCTAGAGAGATGTACACACAAGGAGAAGCTGAAATAACAGAAAAAGGTGGAGCACAGACAACTCTTCCGCAAGATGAGCTCTAATGTGGGTTGCTGAAGATAAAACAGAAAAGAAAATTCTCAAGGCTATCATGCATGCCAGCCATGCCTCTTCGAGGTTCATGTTGTGAGGTCAGTTTCCCTACTGCTTAATTAGGTAATTTGATTAGGATGTCATGATTTGCTTCCATGCTGACACATCTAGGCTACTGGATAATGTCTAGTTGTCTTTGGGTTTCTCCTGGAGACAGTACTATGCTCATTTCATTGTGGAGTAGAAATAATAATTGTCCTGGGGTTCTTTATGATCTTTACCATGTTGGACAACAGTATAGAGGGTGTATTTTTTGGATGAAAAAAGTGATATCAAGTGCTCCTATAATACATTGTTTTTGGGAACTTCTTGTGCATTGTAATATTTTTGTTTTTCTTGCACCCACAGCACTTGTGTAGTTCGATGGTGATCCCAATGTTGTAGTAATTTTGTGGCCACCAGTTTATCAAAGATGATGCTGTAGCGGCGATGCCAACACTTGGTTTCTGCGAGTGTCAATACTTAATTTTTACTAGCTCATGTACAGTGGATGGGTATCTCGGTTTGGTCATCTTTTTGGTTTTGAGCAAAGCATGTTGTTTTTGACATCTCTTGATAGTGCCAGCCAATATTTAGTGTGAGAATTCTTGTGTAGTGTCTTTTTTGGTCACTGACTATCAAACATTTAGTTTGTGAAGTTGATGTTGATATTGATGACAGTTACTCCTTGTTTATCAGTTGTCCCCAGCCATGGACTTTTGTTTATGTTTTGCATTTTTGCTGATCAGGCTACTTTAACTTTTAGGGAGAAGTATGCTCGGCCAGTTCATGTCTCCACTATCAATGGTGACGGCGTGGTTCTGCTAGGGGTAAAAACATTGAAGGTGAGTCCTCTGGGCTTCTCTTCCTCCGTCTCTATTCTTTTCACTTTATGACATGGCTACTTAGGTTTTGGCCTTGATGGCCTCAATTGGCTCAGTAAATGATGCACTACTGGTTTTCAAAGTTCCTGATAACTAGTTAAGCGACTCAATGTTCCTCTGGCTACGGAATGACTCATTTATTGACTATGTTCTAGTATGTTTTAGTTTTACAAAAGGGTGCTGTTGTAGGTAGGTTACTTGGCATGCGATTTTCCTTGCTGGCTTTGAGGAGATTGTTGGGTTGATGGCTGCTGTGATGTTGTAGTAATTTTGTGGCCACCAGTTTGTCAAAGATGATGCTATGGAGGCACTGCCAACACTTGGTTTCTTTGATCGTCGGTCCTTAACTTTTGCTAGCTCATGTACATTGGATGGGTGTCTCAGTTTTGTCATCTTTTTGGTTTTTAGCAAAGCATGTTGTTTTTTATGTCTCCTGGCAGTGCCTTCCAATATTTAGTGTGAGATTGATTGTCTAGTGTCTTTTTTGGTCACTCACAGTCAAACATATAGTTTGTGAAGTTGCTGTTGATATTGATGATAGTTACTCCTTGATTATCTTGTCCCCAGCCATGGACTTTGCAATGGAATGAGTTTTCAGCTGGAGCGATATGCTGAAGGTGCCTATCTTGTTTGACTTGCTGTTTTGTTGGGGTTTGCTATGAGGCGCCACCGCATCGAACCGAAGGATCTCAATGATGCCGACTGTCGACGAAGACGTGAAGTTGTGGTTCTGAACCTGATTTTCCTAGTGCGGAGTGCTGGATGTAGGCCTATCTGTTTGGCTAATGAGCCCCTTTCCCTGGTGGTTTGCCAAGATGTTCATTCTTACCACCATACAGATTTTTGCACTAGTACATTCTTTCTTCTTTTTTGATAGATATATGCTGGCATGTGCAAATTTGTAGGGAAGTTCCTACTCTGGTATGGAAAGAAATTTTGGAATGAACAAGAAAGCTTCATTCTTTGTTGAATAAATTTCTACTGCCATTGTGCATGCGATTCTTCCCAACGTGTTATGCTGTCAAAATTTCTATTGAAAAATCCACCGACTTGTCAAAAACTGGGCCCTTTTTTGTCAACATTTCAAACTCTAGGGGGGTTTGCCGTAAAACCAAGCCCTTTTTTGTCAACATTTCAAACTCTAGAGGGTTTGTGGTAAATATTCATTCTCGAAAAAAGTATTCGTAAATATTTTGCGTAATCTTTGTGCATTTTTTCAGCCCAATACATCCTAGGCAGGTCCTTGACCTACAACACCCTAGATGCAACCACATGAGCAAGTGAGCGAGCTGTTTATAACAGTTAAACAAAATAAATTGCAAAGATAATTAACTTTATTCATGACTATATTTTGTTTAACCAGGAATTACATGTGTTGGTAGAAAAAAGAAAAAGAAGAAGATTTTCATGTTCTGATTTATTGATTTTATCATATTAGTTTTTGTTCTTTCATTTCTGGTTTATTGATTTTACCTAAACCTAACACCCCAGCACAAGGAATCCGCGGCGAACTGAAGCGAGCACATGGGTCCGGCGGCAATCTGACGCGAGCAAAGGTGATTCCGCGGTGAACTGACACCGGCAAAGGGGATTTCACCGTGAAACTGATGCCAACAGATGGGATCCGCGGCGAACTCCATACATGAGCATCGGCTAACAACAAACTACGCTAACCAAACCGCTAATCATCATCAAAAAGCAAATAGGATCCACAACAACAACAACAACAACAACAACAACAACAAATCGACCGCCAGACTTAGATCCGGAAACTACACGACCAAAATTGAAGCAAATCTCGCGGGGAAAGGGAGAGAGACAACACGAACTAACCAACGGAGCACTGAAATAGTCAAGCTCGAGGAGAGAGGGATCTCGCAAACGCCATGAACCAGACACAAATTGCCTCGCCGCCTCCGCCGCTCGAGCGCCCGCCTCGTCGCCTCTGCCACTCACCTCTCTGCCCTTTCGAAACAGTACCGCTCAAATGAAAATGGGGGAAAAATTCAAAAGGGGGAAAGGAAAAGGAACACGGGCGTCCAGTAACGGGCAGACCCGATAAAATCCGCGCCCAACAAAATAAAATCGAACCCGAGACAAAGGAAACTCGCCAGAAAACCACAGAGCTCAGCGCGAATCGCAACGCGCGATCGGACAGCCACAAAATTGAATGACACCCAATTGAAAATCACTCGACTGGAAAATAGCAAAACCATTTTTAAATATAATTTTTTTTAGAGATTCTTATAAGGGACTATATACGGAGCAAAATGAGCGAATATACACTTTAAAATATGTCTACATACATCTTTTTTGATGATTTTTTTACATCACCGTTTGCGATTAATGCATCGCACACAGTTTCGTCAAAGGGTCTCTGATCGTAGTGTCGCGTTAGCAGCATCCTGCAGTAGTGTTGTACCAGAGTTGCAAGTCCTCCCTCGACTCACAATTGTGCATGTAGTAAGTGTTGTCCTACTACAACTTGCAAGTCCATCCCTCGACTAGCAACTGGTCCCATAGGTTTTGTTGTGTTCCTGGTTGCAAGCCCACCCCCTCGACTTGCAACTCGGCTCTTGGTCCTTTTCCCCCCCCCCCCCCCCCCCCCCCCCCCCCCCCCCCCCCCCCCCCCCCCCCCCCCCCCCCCCCCCCCCCCCCCCCCCCCCCCCCCCCCCCCCCCCCCCCCCCCCCCCCCCCCCCCCCCCCCCCCCCCCCCCCCCCCCCCCCCCCCCCCCCCCCCCCCCCCCCCCCCCCCCCCCCCCCCCCCCCCCCCCCCCCCCCCCCCCCCCCCCCCCCCCCCCCCCCCCCCCCCCCCCCCCCCCCCCCCCCCCCCCCCCCCCCCCCCCCCCCCCCCCCCCCCCCCCCCCCCCCCCCCCCCCCCCCCCCCCCCCCCCCCCCCCCCCCCCCCCCCCCCCCCCCCCCCCCCCCCCCCCCCCCCCCCCCCCCCCCCCCCCCCCCCCCCCCCCCCCCCCCCCCCCCCCCCCCCCCCCCCCCCCCCCCCCCCCCCCCCCCCCCCCCCCCCCCCCCCCCCCCCCCCCCCCCCCCCCCCCCCCCCCCCCCCCCCCCCCCCCCCCCCCCCCCCCCCCCCCCCCCCCCCCCCCCCCCCCCCCCCCCCCCCCCCCCCCCCCCCCCCCCCCCCCCCCCCCCCCCCCCCCCCCCCCCCCCCCCCCCCCCCCCCCCCCCCCCCCCCCCCCCCCCCCCCCCCCCCCCCCCCCCCCCCCCCCCCCCCCCCCCCCCCCCCCCCCCCCCCCCCCCCCCCCCCCCCCCCCCCCCCCCCCCCCCCCCCCCCCCCCCCCCCCCCCCCCCCCCCCCCCCCCCCCCCCCCCCCCCCCCCCCCCCCCCCCCCCCCCCCCCCCCCCCCCCCCCCCCCCCCCCCCCCCCCCCCCCCCCCCCCCCCCCCCCCCCCCCCCCCCCCCCCCCCCCCCCCCCCCCCCCCCCCCCCCCCCCCCCCCCCCCCCCCCCCCCCCCCCCCCCCCCCCCCCCCCCCCCCCCCCCCCCCCCCCCCCCCCCCCCCCCCCCCCCCCCCCCCCCCCCCCCCCCCCCCCCCCCCCCCCCCCCCCCCCCCCCCCCCCCCCCCCCCCCCGTGCTGGGGCAATCAACTAGGATGCATCCTCAGGGAAACCGCCAAGATCAACATTTGGTTTGGCCAACTCGGTTGATTTTTCTTGCAATGGGAGAGGTGCTTTGTGATGGATTCAATCTTGCGGTGCTCAATCCCAGTGATAGAAGGGGACATGACACATATTGTATTGTTGCAATTAAGGATAAAAAGATGGGGTTTATTCATATTGATTGGATTTATCCCTCTACATCATGTCATCTTGCTTAAGGCGTTACTCCGTTCTTGTTAACTTAATACATTAGATGCATGTTGGATAGCGGTCGATGTGTGGAGTAATAGTAGTAGATGCAGCCAGGAGTCGATCTACTTATCACAATCGTGATGCCTATATTCATGATCATTGCCTTAGATATCGTCATAACTTTGCGCTTTTCTATCAATTGCTCAACAGTAATTTGTTTACCCACCGTATCACTACTAGGGAAATGCTTATAGGTAGGACATCAGTAGTAGCGCTGAAAAATAGCACACGCTGCTGCTAATTAGCAGTAGCGCTGGTTTGGGGCAGCGCTACAAGTAATGCTTTAGCAGTAGCGCTGGAAATGGAAAAAGTGCTACTACTAAGTGGGACCCAATGAGCCCACCGACGCTAGCTGTAGTAGCAGCGTTGTCCAGGAAACAGCGCTACTACTAAGATTTTAGCAGTAGCGCTTTATTTGACAGGACCGCTACTGCTAATGGGCCCCACTTAATAGTAGCGCATTTCCTGGAAAGCGCTACTACTAAGTACCGTAGCAGCAGCGCTTTCTAGAAAATAGTGCTACTGCTAGGCGTGGCTGGTGCCACCTTTTCACCCCTCTCCCCCTCCTCCCCCCCCCCCCCCCCCCCCCCCCCCCCCCCCCCCCCCCCCCCCCCCCCCCCCCCCCCCCCCCCCCCCCCCCCCCCCCCCCCCCCCCCCCCCCCCCCCCCCCCCCCCCCCCCCCCCCCCCCCCCCCCCCCCCCCCCCCCCCCCCCCCCCCCCCCCCCCCCCCCCCCCCCCCCCCCCCCCCCCCCCCCCCCCCCCCCCCCCCCCCCCCCCCCCCCCCCCCCCCCCCCCCCCCCCCCCCCCCCCCCCCCCCCCCCCCCCCCCCCCCCCCCCCCCCCCCCCCCCCCCCCCCCCCCCCCCCCCCCCCCCCCCCCCCCCCCCCCCCCCCCCCCCCCCCCCCCCCCCCCCCCCCCCCCCCCCCCCCCCCCCCCCCCCCCCCCCCCCCCCCCCCCCCCCCCCCCCCCCCCCCCCCCCCCCCCCCCCCCCCCCCCCCCCCCCCCCCCCCCCCCCCCCCCCCCCCCCCCCCCCCCCCCCCCCCCCCCCCCCCCCCCCCCCCCCCCCCCCCCCCCCCCCCCCCCCCCCCCCCCCCCCCCCCCCCCCCCCCCCCCCCCCCCCCCCCCCCCCCCCCCCCCCCCCCCCCCCCCCCCCCCCCCCCCCCCCCCCCCCCCCCCCCCCCCCCCCCCCCCCCCCCCCCCCCCCCCCCCCCCCCCCCCCCCCCCCCCCCCCCCCCCCCCCCCCCCCCCCCCCCCCCCCCCCCCCCCCCCCCCCCCCCCCCCCCCCCCCCCCCCCCCCCCCCCCCCCCCCCCCCCCCCCCCCCCCCCCCCCCCCCCCCCCCCCCCCCCCCCCCCCCCCCCCCCCCCCCCCCCCCCCCCCCCCCCCCCCCCCCCCCCCCCCCCCCCCCCCCCCCCCCCCCCCCCCCCCCCCCCCCCCCCCCCCCCCCCCCCCCCCCCCCCCCCCCCCCCCCCCCCCCCCCCCCCCCCCCCCCCCCCCCCCCCCCCCCCCCCCCCCCCCCCCCCCCCCCCCCCCCCCCCCCCCCCCCCCCCCCCCCCCCCCCCCCCCCCCCCCCCCCCCCCCCCCCCCCCCCCCCCCCCCCCCCCCCCCCCCCCCCCCCCCCCCCCCCCCCCCCCCCCCCCCCCCCCCCCCCCCCCCCCCCCCCCCCCCCCCCCCCCCCCCCCCCCCCCCCCCCCCCCCCCCCCCCCCCCCCCCCCCCCCCCCCCCCCCCCCCCCCCCCCCCCCCCCCCCCCCCCCCCCCCCCCCCCCCCCCCCCCCCCCCCCCCCCCCCCCCCCCCCCCCCCCCCCCCCCCCCCCCCCCCCCCCCCCCCCCCCCCCCCCCCCCCCCCCCCCCCCCCCCCCCCCCCCCCCCCCCCCCCCCCCCCCCCCCCCCCCCCCCCCCCCCCCCCCCCCCCCCCCCCCCCCCCCCCCCCCCCCCCCCCCCCCCCCCCCCCCCCCCCCCCCCCCCCCCCCCCCCCCCCCCCCCCCCCCCCCCCCCCCCCCCCCCCCCCCCCCCCCCCCCCCCCCCCCCCCCCCCCCCCCCCCCCCCCCCCCCCCCCCCCCCCCCCCCCCCCCCCCCCCCCCCCCCCCCCCCCCCCCCCCCCCCCCCCCCCCCCCCCCCCCCCCCCCCCCCCCCCCCCCCCCCCCCCCCCCCCCCCCCCCCCCCCCCCCCCCCCCCCCCCCCCCCCCCCCCCCCCCCCCCCCCCCCCCCCCCCCCCCCCCCCCCCCCCCCCCCCCCCCCCCCCCCCCCCCCCCCCCCCCCCCCCCCCCCCCCCCCCCCCCCCCCCCCCCCCCCCCCCCCCCCCCCCCCCCCCCCCCCCCCCCCCCCCCCCCCCCCCCCCCCCCCCCCCCCCCCCCCCCCCCCCCCCCCCCCCCCCCCCCCCCCCCCCCCCCCCCCCCCCCCCCCCCCCCCCCCCCCCCCCCCCCCCCCCCCCCCCCCCCCCCCCCCCCCCCCCCCCCCCCCCCCCCCCCCCCCCCCCCCCCCCCCCCCCCCCCCCCCCCCCCCCCCCCCCCCCCCCCCCCCCCCCCCCCCCCCCCCCCCCCCCCCCCCCCCCCCCCCCCCCCCCCCCCCCCCCCCCCCCCCCCCCCCCCCCCCCCCCCCCCCCCCCCCCCCCCCCCCCCCCCCCCCCCCCCCCCCCCCCCCCCCCCCCCCCCCCCCCCCCCCCCCCCCCCCCCCCCCCCCCCCCCCCCCCCCCCCCCCCCCCCCCCCCCCCCCCCCCCCCCCCCCCCCCCCCCCCCCCCCCCCCCCCCCCCCCCCCCCCCCCCCCCCCCCCCCCCCCCCCCCCCCCCCCCCCCCCCCCCCCCCCCCCCCCCCCCCCCCCCCCCCCCCCCCCCCCCCCCCCCCCCCCCCCCCCCCCCCCCCCCCCCCCCCCCCCCCCCCCCCCCCCCCCCCCCCCCCCCCCCCCCCCCCCCCCCCCCCCCCCCCCCCCCCCCCCCCCCCCCCCCCCCCCCCCCCCCCCCCCCCCCCCCCCCCCCCCCCCCCCCCCCCCCCCCCCCCCCCCCCCCCCCCCCCCCCCCCCCCCCCCCCCCCCCCCCCCCCCCCCCCCCCCCCCCCCCCCCCCCCCCCCCCCCCCCCCCCCCCCCCCCCCCCCCCCCCCCCCCCCCCCCCCCCCCCCCCCCCCCCCCCCCCCCCCCCCCCCCCCCCCCCCCCCCCCCCCCCCCCCCCCCCCCCCCCCCCCCCCCCCCCCCCCCCCCCCCCCCCCCCCCCCCCCCCCCCCCCCCCCCCCCCCCCCCCCCCCCCCCCCCCCCCCCCCCCCCCCCCCCCCCCCCCCCCCCCCCCCCCCCCCCCCCCCCCCCCCCCCCCCCCCCCCCCCCCCCCCCCCCCCCCCCCCCCCCCCCCCCCCCCCCCCCCCCCCCCCCCCCCCCCCCCCCCCCCCCCCCCCCCCCCCCCCCCCCCCCCCCCCCCCCCCCCCCCCCCCCCCCCCCCCCCCCCCCCCCCCCCCCCCCCCCCCCCCCCCCCCCCCCCCCCCCCCCCCCCCCCCCCCCCCCCCCCCCCCCCCCCCCCCCCCCCCCCCCCCCCCCCCCCCCCCCCCCCCCCCCCCCCCCCCCCCCCCCCCCCCCCCCCCCCCCCCCCCCCCCCCCCCCCCCCCCCCCCCCCCCCCCCCCCCCCCCCCCCCCCCCCCCCCCCCCCCCCCCCCCCCCCCCCCCCCCCCCCCCCCCCCCCCCCCCCCCCCCCCCCCCCCCCCCCCCCCCCCCCCCCCCCCCCCCCCCCCCCCCCCCCCCCCCCCCCCCCCCCCCCCCCCCCCCCCCCCCCCCCCCCCCCCCCCCCCCCCCCCCCCCCCCCCCCCCCCCCCCCCCCCCCCCCCCCCCCCCCCCCCCCCCCCCCCCCCCCCCCCCCCCCCCCCCCCCCCCCCCCCCCCCCCCCCCCCCCCCCCCCCCCCCCCCCCCCCCCCCCCCCCCCCCCCCCCCCCCCCCCCCCCCCCCCCCCCCCCCCCCCCCCCCCCCCCCCCCCCCCCCCCCCCCCCCCCCCCCCCCCCCCCCCCCCCCCCCCCCCCCCCCCCCCCCCCCCCCCCCCCCCCCCCCCCCCCCCCCCCCCCCCCCCCCCCCCCCCCCCCCCCCCCCCCCCCCCCCCCCCCCCCCCCCCCCCCCCCCCCCCCCCCCCCCCCCCCCCCCCCCCCCCCCCCCCCCCCCCCCCCCCCCCCCCCCCCCCCCCCCCCCCCCCCCCCCCCCCCCCCCCCCCCCCCCCCCCCCCCCCCCCCCCCCCCCCCCCCCCCCCCCCCCCCCCCCCCCCCCCCCCCCCCCCCCCCCCCCCCCCCCCCCCCCCCCCCCCCCCCCCCCCCCCCCCCCCCCCCCCCCCCCCCCCCCCCCCCCCCCCCCCCCCCCCCCCCCCCCCCCCCCCCCCCCCCCCCCCCCCCCCCCCCCCCCCCCCCCCCCCCCCCCCCCCCCCCCCCCCCCCCCCCCCCCCCCCCCCCCCCCCCCCCCCCCCCCCCCCCCCCCCCCCCCCCCCCCCCCCCCCCCCCCCCCCCCCCCCCCCCCCCCCCCCCCCCCCCCCCCCCCCCCCCCCCCCCCCCCCCCCCCCCCCCCCCCCCCCCCCCCCCCCCCCCCCCCCCCCCCCCCCCCCCCCCCCCCCCCCCCCCCCCCCCCCCCCCCCCCCCCCCCCCCCCCCCCCCCCCCCCCCCCCCCCCCCCCCCCCCCCCCCCCCCCCCCCCCCCCCCCCCCCCCCCCCCCCCCCCCCCCCCCCCCCCCCCCCCCCCCCCCCCCCCCCCCCCCCCCCCCCCCCCCCCCCCCCCCCCCCCCCCCCCCCCCCCCCCCCCCCCCCCCCCCCCCCCCCCCCCCCCCCCCCCCCCCCCCCCCCCCCCCCCCCCCCCCCCCCCCCCCCCCCCCCCCCCCCCCCCCCCCCCCCCCCCCCCCCCCCCCCCCCCCCCCCCCCCCCCCCCCCCCCCCCCCCCCCCCCCCCCCCCCCCCCCCCCCCCCCCCCCCCCCCCCCCCCCCCCCCCCCCCCCCCCCCCCCCCCCCCCCCCCCCCCCCCCCCCCCCCCCCCCCCCCCCCCCCCCCCCCCCCCCCCCCCCCCCCCCCCCCCCCCCCCCCCCCCCCCCCCCCCCCCCCCCCCCCCCCCCCCCCCCCCCCCCCCCCCCCCCCCCCCCCCCCCCCCCCCCCCCCCCCCCCCCCCCCCCCCCCCCCCCCCCCCCCCCCCCCCCCCCCCCCCCCCCCCCCCCCCCCCCCCCCCCCCCCCCCCCCCCCCCCCCCCCCCCCCCCCCCCCCCCCCCCCCCCCCCCCCCCCCCCCCCCCCCCCCCCCCCCCCCCCCCCCCCCCCCCCCCCCCCCCCCCCCCCCCCCCCCCCCCCCCCCCCCCCCCCCCCCCCCCCCCCCCCCCCCCCCCCCCCCCCCCCCCCCCCCCCCCCCCCCCCCCCCCCCCCCCCCCCCCCCCCCCCCCCCCCCCCCCCCCCCCCCCCCCCCCCCCCCCCCCCCCCCCCCCCCCCCCCCCCCCCCCCCCCCCCCCCCCCCCCCCCCCCCCCCCCCCCCCCCCCCCCCCCCCCCCCCCCCCCCCCCCCCCCCCCCCCCCCCCCCCCCCCCCCCCCCCCCCCCCCCCCCCCCCCCCCCCCCCCCCCCCCCCCCCCCCCCCCCCCCCCCCCCCCCCCCCCCCCCCCCCCCCCCCCCCCCCCCCCCCCCCCCCCCCCCCCCCCCCCCCCCCCCCCCCCCCCCCCCCCCCCCCCCCCCCCCCCCCCCCCCCCCCCCCCCCCCCCCCCCCCCCCCCCCCCCCCCCCCCCCCCCCCCCCCCCCCCCCCCCCCCCCCCCCCCCCCCCCCCCCCCCCCCCCCCCCCCCCCCCCCCCCCCCCCCCCCCCCCCCCCCCCCCCCCCCCCCCCCCCCCCCCCCCCCCCCCCCCCCCCCCCCCCCCCCCCCCCCCCCCCCCCCCCCCCCCCCCCCCCCCCCCCCCCCCCCCCCCCCCCCCCCCCCCCCCCCCCCCCCCCCCCCCCCCCCCCCCCCCCCCCCCCCCCCCCCCCCCCCCCCCCCCCCCCCCCCCCCCCCCCCCCCCCCCCCCCCCCCCCCCCCCCCCCCCCCCCCCCCCCCCCCCCCCCCCCCCCCCCCCCCCCCCCCCCCCCCCCCCCCCCCCCCCCCCCCCCCCCCCCCCCCCCCCCCCCCCCCCCCCCCCCCCCCCCCCCCCCCCCCCCCCCCCCCCCCCCCCCCCCCCCCCCCCCCCCCCCCCCCCCCCCCCCCCCCCCCCCCCCCCCCCCCCCCCCCCCCCCCCCCCCCCCCCCCCCCCCCCCCCCCCCCCCCCCCCCCCCCCCCCCCCCCCCCCCCCCCCCCCCCCCCCCCCCCCCCCCCCCCCCCCCCCCCCCCCCCCCCCCCCCCCCCCCCCCCCCCCCCCCCCCCCCCCCCCCCCCCCCCCCCCCCCCCCCCCCCCCCCCCCCCCCCCCCCCCCCCCCCCCCCCCCCCCCCCCCCCCCCCCCCCCCCCCCCCCCCCCCCCCCCCCCCCCCCCCCCCCCCCCCCCCCCCCCCCCCCCCCCCCCCCCCCCCCCCCCCCCCCCCCCCCCCCCCCCCCCCCCCCCCCCCCCCCCCCCCCCCCCCCCCCCCCCCCCCCCCCCCCCCCCCCCCCCCCCCCCCCCCCCCCCCCCCCCCCCCCCCCCCCCCCCCCCCCCCCCCCCCCCCCCCCCCCCCCCCCCCCCCCCCCCCCCCCCCCCCCCCCCCCCCCCCCCCCCCCCCCCCCCCCCCCCCCCCCCCCCCCCCCCCCCCCCCCCCCCCCCCCCCCCCCCCCCCCCCCCCCCCCCCCCCCCCCCCCCCCCCCCCCCCCCCCCCCCCCCCCCCCCCCCCCCCCCCCCCCCCCCCCCCCCCCCCCCCCCCCCCCCCCCCCCCCCCCCCCCCCCCCCCCCCCCCCCCCCCCCCCCCCCCCCCCCCCCCCCCCCCCCCCCCCCCCCCCCCCCCCCCCCCCCCCCCCCCCCCCCCCCCCCCCCCCCCCCCCCCCCCCCCCCCCCCCCCCCCCCCCCCCCCCCCCCCCCCCCCCCCCCCCCCCCCCCCCCCCCCCCCCCCCCCCCCCCCCCCCCCCCCCCCCCCCCCCCCCCCCCCCCCCCCCCCCCCCCCCCCCCCCCCCCCCCCCCCCCCCCCCCCCCCCCCCCCCCCCCCCCCCCCCCCCCCCCCCCCCCCCCCCCCCCCCCCCCCCCCCCCCCCCCCCCCCCCCCCCCCCCCCCCCCCCCCCCCCCCCCCCCCCCCCCCCCCCCCCCCCCCCCCCCCCCCCCCCCCCCCCCCCCCCCCCCCCCCCCCCCCCCCCCCCCCCCCCCCCCCCCCCCCCCCCCCCCCCCCCCCCCCCCCCCCCCCCCCCCCCCCCCCCCCCCCCCCCCCCCCCCCCCCCCCCCCCCCCCCCCCCCCCCCCCCCCCCCCCCCCCCCCCCCCCCCCCCCCCCCCCCCCCCCCCCCCCCCCCCCCCCCCCCCCCCCCCCCCCCCCCCCCCCCCCCCCCCCCCCCCCCCCCCCCCCCCCCCCCCCCCCCCCCCCCCCCCCCCCCCCCCCCCCCCCCCCCCCCCCCCCCCCCCCCCCCCCCCCCCCCCCCCCCCCCCCCCCCCCCCCCCCCCCCCCCCCCCCCCCCCCCCCCCCCCCCCCCCCCCCCCGGAGTCGGTCTACTTGTTGCGGACGTGATGCCTATATACATGATCATGCCTACATATTCTCATAATTATGCACTTTTCTATCAATTACTCGGCAGTAATTTGTTCACCCACCGTAATACTTATGCTATCTTGAGAGAAGCCACTAGTGAAACCTATGGCCCCCAGGTCTATTTTCCATCATATTAATCTTCCGTCAGCTAGCTATTTCTGGTGCCGTTTATTTTGCAATCTTTACTTTTAATCTTTATCATAAAAATACCAAAAATATTATCTTATCATCTCTATCATATCTCACTTTTGCAAGTGGCCGTGAAGGGATTGACAACCCCTTTATCGCGTTGGTTGCAAGGTTCTTATTTGTTTGTGTAGGTACGAGGGACTTGCGTGTGGCCTCCTACTAGATTGATACCTTGGTTCTCAAAAACTGAGGGAAATACTTACGCTACTTTGCTGCATCACCCTTTCCTCTTCAAGAGAAAACCAACGCATGCTCAAGAGGTAGCACTAATACCTTCAAATATTCTTTGGCTCCCATTGTGTCGAATCTATAAATTTGGGTTGAATACTCTACCCTCTAAAACTGTTGCGATCCCCTATACTTGTGGGTTATCAATAGGTGGGAAATGTTTCCGGGGCTGTTAAATTATATAGAAAAGGGTCTAATATTCATTAGAAGACTTTTATGTTAAATTTAATACCAACGGGCCTTAAAAGGCCAAATCAGAGAAGGAGCATTGGGCCAACTTGGCCCAATAGGAAGTGGCTCCCCCCTTCCTTGTGGGGGGCCGAATTGGAGTGGCGGAGGAGTCCAACTCCTCCCAAGGCTAGCGCCCCAAGGAGGGACTTCCCCTCTCCCTCCCCTCCAACATATATATATATACCCCCCCCCCCCCCCCCCCCCCCCCCCCTATATATATATATACTAGGGGTATTTTGCTCTATGGAGATACACAAGTTTTCGAGCCTCCTCTAGTTCTAATTCTAGTTGATCTAATTAGAGCTAGGCCTAGATCCTTTAATCCTCATAATTAGAAGTCTGGTGTGGTTCTACTCTCCTTCCTCTAATTCTCCGATGATGATTAGCTCTGGGCAGCAAAGCGCTGTCGGATCATGAAGGTTGCACGCTTGCAACCAAGTAGGGAGGTCGTGCTTTCGATCTTCGGTTTGAGGGACTGTGATGTCGCTTGAAGCTACGTCGGTTTTTTCCCAAAGAGGAAGGGATGATGCAGCACAGCGGCGGTAGGTATTTCCCTCAGATATGAAACCAAGGTTATCGAACCAATAGGAGAACCAAGCAACACAACATAAACAGCACCTGCACACAGATAACAAATCCTCGCAACCCGACGTGTTAAAGGGGTTGTCAATCCCTTCCGGGGTACGGCGCCTCAAGATAGGCAAACGGACGTGAGATAAATTTGTAGTACATTGATAGATCAAACGCCAAATAAAATAAATAAGGAAAAATTGTAGCAATGTATTTTTGTATTTTTAGTTTAATAGATCTGAAAATAAATGCAAAGGAAAATAGACCGCAAAGGCAAATAATATGAGAAAGAGACCCGGGGGCCGTAGGTTTCACTAGTGGCTTCTCTCGAGAAAAATAGCAAACAGTGGGTGAACAAATTACTGTTGGGAAATTGATAGAACTTCAAATACTCATGACGATATCCAGGCAATGATCATTATATAGGCATCACGTCCAAGATTAGTAGACCGACTCCTGCCTGTATCTACTACTATTACTCCACACATCGACCGCTATCCAGCATGCATCTAGTGTATTAAGTTCATGGAGAAACGGAGTAATGCAATAAGAACGATGACATGATGTAGACAAGATCTATCTATGTAGAGATAGACCCATCGTTTTATCCTTAGTAGCAACGATACATACGTGTCGGTTCCCTTTCTCTCACTGGGATCAAGCAGCGTAAGATCGAACCCACTACAAAGCACCTCTTCCCATTGTAAGATAAATAGATCAAGTTGGCCAAACAAAACCCAAATATCGAAGAAGAAATACGAGGCTATAAGAGATCATGCATAAAAGAGATCAAAGAAACTCAAATACTTTCATGGATATAAAAAGATAGATCTGATCATAAACTCAAAGTCACATCGATCCCAACAAACACATCGCAAAAGAATTACATCATATGGATCTCCAAGAGACCATTGTATTGAGAATCAAGAGAGAGAGATGAAGCCATCTAGCTACTAACTACGGACCCGAAGGTCTACAAAGAACTACTCACGCATCATCGGAGAGGCACCAATGGAGGTGGTGAACCCCATCCGAGATGGTGTCTAGATTGGATCTGGTGGTTCTGGACTCTGCGGCGGCTGGATGAATATTTCGTCGACTCCCCTAGGGTTCTAGAAATATTGTGGTATTTATAGAGCAAAGAGGCGGTCCGAGGGGGGCACCCGAGGTGGGCACAACCCACCAGGGCACGCCTGGGCCTCCTGGCGCACCCTGGTGGGTTGTGCCTCCCTCGGGGCACCCCCCAGGCGCATCCAGGGCCCATTGTGTTCCTTCTGGCCCATAAAAATTCTCCGTAAAGTTTCGTGGCATTTGGACTCCGTTTGATATTGATTCTCCGCGATGTACAAAACATGGATAAAACAGCAACTGGCACTTGGCACTATGTCAATAGGTTAGTACCAAAAAATAATATAAAATAATTATAAAACATCCAAGATTGATAATATAACAGCATGGAACAATCAAAAATTATAGATACGTTGGAGACGTATCAGACTGTTCGTGGGCGGTTCGCAGGATCGTTCATCGACGGTTCAAGGGACTCCAAGTACGATCTACACTGACACGTTTTTTTCCTTTGCAACTCGGTGACGGTAACTATCGTGATCCCAACCCGTAATGTATGTTCATATCGATCTTGGGTGTGCGTAGGTGAGAATTGGTTTTTGTTTTCTACTACGTTTCCCAACAAGAACAACACGACAGGAGTAGGGCATTACCCCCTCCGACGAAGCCCAAACCTGTTTAAACACTTGTGTGTACTCTCATTTGCACCTACATTCATAACCATATACTAGTGTCAGGAAAATATCCACGACAGTCGCAGTTGCATGTTGAGGGTGGACATGTAACTCGTTGTAGTTGTGTGTAAAGGGTGGACATCCGACTTGCCATCGTCGAGGGAAATTGCGTGTCAAGGTGGACATACAACATGAGAAAGAGGACCCCACTCCGTGCCGGATAACTTGCATTTATGTTGCGCCGCTTGCATTTGTGTGTCGAGGGCGCACATGCAACTGGTCGCCGGCACGGCAGTTGCATGTAGAGGCCGGACATGAAACTAGCCATTGTCAGGGGCAATTGCATTTCGAGGGTGGGCATGCAACTAAAAACAAAGACATTCCCCCCTAGGGGATCATCTTGCGATATTGTTCTCGTGCGGTGGGAGAAAGAAAAGAAAAAAGAAACGCCATCATCGTACCATCCCCCTAGCAGCACACACAATTGGTTTGCTACCGAGTGCAGTTGCGTGTCAAGGATGGACATGCAACTAGAGAAAAATGACATCTTCCCACTTGAGTTCGTCTTGCGATATTGTTCTCAGTCGAATGGCTAATCTTGTCGAGCGGGACTTATCGATTAAACAAACAGAAACATGCCTATACACGATCAAACATATTACCAATTACTAACACACAGGTCAATCAAATTGGATGGCTAATCTTGTTGAGTGAGATTTAGTTAAACCTCAGTCGACTGAGATTTAGCAAAACTGTTATTCAAAGTCCCAACGGATGAAAAAAAAGACATGCAATATATCTTTAACATTGATGATGCCAGCACGAGAAAATGGTGCAACTAAAGCAGACACATCACAACGGCTTATTGTCCAGCCACCGCTGAGCCATGGACAATCCTTGTTTAGGCCGGTAGCTTACTGCTGTATGACCACCACCCTGCGTACGTAAGAAGCAAACCATGATTTATATTGTCACATCGGTCTATTGTCAGTAATATATGTGATGGGTTTTGTATTATGCATCAAAATAATAGATAGAAGGGAAAATGATATAACCTTTACTGTTGCAAATGTCATATGGTTTGCATATGCAATTGTAAATCTGCGCAAGAAAATGTATTCCTTAATCAGACAATACAAAACCAACATATAGCTGGAATTTGAAGCATGCAAAATTCTTTTGCTGAAAAGGTTATGCACTTCCCCAACGAAACGCTAATTTGCTAAACTTATATGCAATAGATCTTCTCTTTTTCCATGGTCTACGTGTGTACTGGTAATTCTATCATGATGTAGCATTGTGTCCTTTATATGCTTTGATTGATGTAACTCCTGATTTTTTGAGTGAGGATGTTCAGTCGGATTGTAATCCATTGAAGGGTTAACAATGTTTAAGCTTGGTCTAAAGTGGGAGGCAAAATCAATAAGAGAGAGACTTAACCCTACAGACTGGCCATCCACATGCCATGCTCTCCAGTTATCAACAATGGAGAAGTTGGAGGATCTTATCCATGCCTGTGTTCCCAAAAATGGTTCCAAAAGATCATGGTCTCCGCTGCACGCACGGGTCATGATTTTAAGACAAGGAAAAATATACAACTAGCATATGCAAATCCTCTCGCAAGAGAAAATACAACTGTATGTTACAACTCGGGAATTCTCCTATGGTACTTTCACCTGAATACAAGCGCACGGTAGCCCCTGGTGGTGAGGTTGAACTGGTACCCTATGCTACTTGGGACGTCGTGTGTATAGGGGAATTCACTGCTGCATCTTACCCACTTGCCAATGGTTCCCTATATGCCATAGTTGTGCAATCATTAATCATCACAACAACATTTCAAATAATTCTTAAGCAATGATGGCATCAATTTAAGTTCAGAGCAACAGAAGTGTGCATAACTTTATTGTGTAGGCATGCTTTCAGGAAGGTTTTCTTTTCTTTTTTGATGAAATGAAGTTGAATGTCGATTTCATTGATGAAATCAAGTCACTAAAAATTGAAAGCAAAAACCATACAGGTTGCCAACTATTTAGAAAAACAGAGAAGATATCAAGTGATCACCTTCTTGATCTTAAGAGCATCTCTAGTCCTGTTGTAATTCGCCCAAATGTTAGATAGGAAGTACCGATATGACTGCATTCAGAAAGCAATGCAGAAAAATACACATTAGAGGAATGATAGACAAGTCATCTAATTCAACAGTTCATACTCGATAAAATCTTCTATAGATTTAACACTCCAGGGATAATACTAACTTACAAAACAATTGATAGTGGGATCAGCAGATGATTCGGTTGGCTGAATCTGTTCTTCTGATAGAAACCTACTTCTTGAAGCATCATTCTTCACAGGTTTGGGAGCAGCACGTACACATCTATCATCTAAGATATATCCCTCGTCAACTTCAGAAATGAGCTGCAATACAAGAGAACAATGTCCATAATCAAATTTAGCTGCTACAAGTAATTTCATAAATGTAATATAGAGTTTGTTTCCTAGAACAGGTGTAGGATGAGGACCTTGCTCCCACTTTGTACTTTACATTTTGTATATATTTGATTAATGAAAATTACCGTAGAACAGTTGTTCTATGGTTACGAGGTTAAAAAAAGTAATGTAATATAGTCCTGTAATAGAATCTTACTTTTTGAATGGTATTTAGAACCCTCGCGCACATTTTAGTCACTGGGGTTACATAGTCTCCATCACATTTTGCCATTGCAGCCTTTGAGAAAGAAAAGGAAAACAAAATCATGATTTTCTCACTGCACTTTGTCAAAACGTATTATTGTGGAATTACCTCATATAGTTGGTCAGATATAATTCCAACACCATGAGCATATGGTATTTTGGAGTTGAAATCATCAAATGCGGAGCCTGTAATAGGGTTGCCAACTAGATAGCCCTGTAAAGAATTGAATTAAGAGAACAAAGAAAAGAAAATATACAATTTCACATTACTTGCATACCCATTTTGTTATTACCTATAAATACAATCTATCTAAAACAAAGTGATCATTTCAAGGCTAGGATTACTTGCCTTGAGATTAATCTCAGGTTGCCTTCTTTGTTTGTTTCCTGGAGTAAAGCAAAAACGAAAAGAACATTATGAACGGATTACTTGGCCTTTGTTCCATAGGCCGGGTGATATATTACCCTTTATAGAAAAAAAAACATGAATGGGCATGTGTCCAAGTTAAAAGGTGGGGACCATAATGATTTATCTGAGAAGAAAAAAAGGGAAAGAGCAACATTTAACTTCTAGAAAACCTTTTTTTAATCCATCAACGATTGTCATGTCTAGATTTGGCCCCCAAACTCTAAAGCAAGGAAAACCTGGTCCCTTGCCACTTTGGATCGATACATGACACTGAGACAACGTTTGACCGACATAAATTCACTCCTTCCTTACGAAGGTAGCAGTGGTGACCAACGGTCAAACGTTGCCACGGTGACATGCCTTAGTGAAAAGCATTACACTCATCAAAATCACTCAAAATAGAGTTAATGTACAGCTCCAGGTTCCATACCCTCTTTAGGCCTAACTCTATACGGAGTCGGCCATATGTGGCAGCCCTCTTTCTATTTTCACCCTCACTTTGGACAAAAAGGATATCCAGACATGGAACCTACGTGTTTATATGTTGGTGTTGCTCCTCCTAACCTATAGCAAGGTGGGGCTAAGCTAACCAACGCGGATAACTTAAGATATTCTATCACTTTGCGGCGACTACAGATCTAATCCCTTCCAGCTCCACGGTCCAGCCCGTGGATTCTCCTTCCCTTTGCCTAGTGCTCCAACGGTCGGTGGTGGGGGAGGGGAATCCCGGTACCTTCGTTCCGGCTAGTATGTTAGTTTAGGTTTTTCCTCGCAGGGACGGCGTTCAGGCTGATGGTGACATCTCACCTTCGAGATGGTCTTCCGGGCTTCGATCCTCCTTGAATTCACTCATCAGAAAGGATTCGACGAAGCTCCAGCGTAGATTCCTGTCGTGATGATGTTAAGGTTTCTCGCTACGCCAACATATGGTGTTCAGCGCTACAGATCGATTCAAGGGTTCAACGGCGACGACTACAGCTACACGGCGCAGGTCCTTACGGCCACATGCACGAAGACTTCCCGGCTGTGATCGACAAGGTCAGGCCGGCTCCGGTAGGGGAGCTGCGACACAGGCGCATCAGCTTTTGGTGGCGTTAGTGGTCGTTTTGTGGTTCAGAGACCTCAGTGTAATTTTTATTATGTTGGGGATGCTTTATACTTTTGGTGAACTTTTATAATAGATCCGTGTCCTTTTTTGCAACAATGAAAAAAATGGGGCACAGTGGAAGGCTTGCTGCACTTTGCGCGCAGCCATCTAAATGCATCCGTCCACTACTTATCTTAAGGGGTCCCCGATGCGTCGTTTGTTAAGACATGAATTATTTATATTTAAGATAGGATATGCGTAGTGTTACCCAGAGTTACCTTGTGAGATGTATTGTGCGATAACTGGAATCATCTTTCCAGCATATGAACTTCCTCCAAGGTAAAAAGGATTTGAAATATAGCGTGGGTGATCACTGATCCACTACACATATATAGGCATAGGATGTAAGCAACTGCCACACACAATTATTGGAAAAACAGCAAGTGTTTCTTCTCACCTTCTTAAGAAATGTGACAACTTGCAAAGAAGACGAGATGTCCCCGACATCGTAATCTTTGGGATCACGAGCATACGAGAAGCCAGAACCGACAGGAGAATCCAAGAAGATGATGCTTGCAATCTGCGTATTGACAGGGTAACAAATCAGAGAAAGGAAACATCTCCAATGGTGTAGCGTTATGACTGAATATCTCACCTTCGACCATGAGTAGGGATTATAGACCAGCTGCGTCAAACTACCATTATAAGGTGCTAACACAAAATTTATAGGACCTGTGAAAAAACATCATGGACAGTAAAAGGAACATCATGGATTAGTGGATGGATGTCGCCATACCGGATAGGAAAAGAGATTGAATTGAAATCGTTGACGAGTGAATTCAAATCGGATTATGCCCTGTTCGGATTGAAGGAGAGAAAAATATAGGATTCGGGTAAAATGAAGGAAAAGGAAAGGATATGAGGAGCAAAACTTTGGGTGGAAAAAAACTGTACAGTACCAATGATTGGTTGTTCGGAACGTAGGAAAACTAAAAAGGGAATCTACACATGTTGGTCTCACCAAAAGAATTTTATACGTTAAGTACCCAGTAAATCCATCTTATTCTATGCATTACGTGGGTCCAAGGGGGCCAGATGCACGGCTGAGCAGGCTTTTCCCATCGCGATTTAGGAGACGGCGGTTTCTGCCCCTTTCTCCAATGGTGAGGCTGCGGGTCCCTGCCTCCTCCGTCCGTCGCTCCGGCGACGGTTGGGGGTCGGGACCCTGGCGATTCTGCTCCGGCAGGTTGTAAGGGTTGGCCAAGTTTGTCCCAAAGGCATCGTTTCTGTGGTGAGGCGGCGCCGCATCTTTGGAATAAAATGCCTCTGCTCTCCTCCCACTTCGGCAACGCTCCAACCGGCGGCGTCAAAGAGCAGGTGGTCATGTCTTCTCGGCGGTCTTCTGATCCGGCGAGGGTAGGTGTTATTGACTTCGTTCTTTTTGTTGGTGTCGGCGGCTGCGTCTTGGTTGGATCGAGACTAGGCTTGCTGGTTCCAGTGGTCGAGTGATGTTGGATCTCCCTTCCTCCGTCGTGCTAGTCCAGATGGGCTCAAGCTGAAGACTTCCCGTCCGCGGAAATGTCCGATAGCAGATTACAAGGTCACGCTGGCTTCGTGTGGGAGCGGCGACGGCGTCAGCGGCGGCGCGCCGGTAGCTCGCGATGGTGTGTGGGGTGGTTCGGCTCCCCAGGGACCTGATTATAATTCTTTTTCTGTTTGGGATGCTCTGTATCACTGGTACGATTTAATATAGATCTGAGGTCCTTTCCGCAAAAAAAGGCTTTTCCCGTTCCCCCTCGGGCCTCTGCGAATACAAGAGGTGTGAGTGGATTTTATTTTTCCTTTAAAAAGTACAGGTAGAGAAAACTTTACAGAGGAAGGGAAGCGATGAATCCTTTGTTCTGAACGCTGTGAAGGAATGAATTCATGTAGGATTGGAGTTCCTCCAAAATTCCTGCACAATTTCTACGTACCGAACGGCGTATGACAAGTTGACAACAAAAGTGGTCACGTCACGTTTTTGCCAAAAAAAATGGTCAGGTGAAAAGTATGAGAGAGAGAGAGAGAGAGAGAGAGAGAGATTATCAGAGACCAAGCAACAAGAGCGTAGCGTATGGACTGAGCAGGGAGGATGAAGGAGTAGTGCGTTGCGGGCATACGTACGGAGAAGGGAGTGTACGTCAACGTATACGAGAAAAGAAGGAATAAGGAGGTTTATGCTGGCCGTGTTAACCGGGTCGCTGCCACTTTGCCGGCAGTGCGCGCCACTCCGTCCGGATATATGCTTATCAACTCTCTCCACGCACTATATATATACGAGAAAGCTAACCACCTGTCGACTGGACGTTAGGGACAGGCACGAACGAGTCCCGCGTCGTCAGATAGGAAATGAGCGGCTCGCGATCCACCTTATCCCTTCCTCCTTTCTCTCCCCCGACGGCGCCCAATCTCCTTCCTCCTGCTCCAGGTGGCCAAGGAGAGCTACCAGGCGCGAGACCAAGTGTAGCAGCAGCTCCTCGTGGCGGCCAAGCAGGCGGCGGCGCTAGCAGCGACGGCGCTGGCGCTGGGTACGTCGAGCGTCACCGACTTGGACTGTAGCCTCCTGTCGTCCCCGATGGAGCCCTTCTTCGACCCTATCACCTCCTTCGACCGGTGCTGCTGCCGACGCGATTCTTGACATGCTCGCCGCGAAGACGCCGCTGCCGTCGAGGGACCGGCTGCTGCACTCTGTGCACATGCTTCCGCTGCTGCTGCTGTAGTCTCTGTTGTAGTACGTGTATGCTGAGAATTATGGAGCAGAGATGATGTCTTCACGCCTTGGTAGCCGATACAAGGTCTCAACCACATTTTGGCTGCTTAACCAAAGTTGCAGGGCTGAATTTGGTGGCTTACATCGGCAGCCCACGGCTCTACTCTGTTAGCTTCGGTTCAGTAACTTCAGTTCTGTAAGAACTTGCCAAGCCATTTTTACATGTATTTTCTTCCCAAAGAATATCACAGAATTGAATGAATGATCTCCTTCATGGTGTATCTCAATCTATAATTTTTTATAGTATGATTATTCTATGGAATGAATGATCATCTCCTCCATGTAGAAATGCTACTCTGACTGACTCTTAACATCCTTCTTGCATGATAATTAAGAATTGCTGCCACGTGTCTCCGCTCCCCCGCGCTCATGCAGCTGGACGCTCCTTGCATTGTCATTCCCATGGTTCCTTGCATTGATCAATGGTCTAATCGAAGCAACAACAAAAATAGAGTCCGATAACTCATGTACCCCGGTCCTGACAACTCACACATCACAAACCTGATAACTTATGTACCCCGATCCTGATAACTTTGGCGCGGGGGGTAGGGGGTAGGGGGTTGATGAAATATCCGCCGGTAACGTTGGTGTGAATAGCATGGTAACTAACACATCGAAGACCTGATAACGTATGCACCCTGGTCCTGGTACTTCCGCGAGGAGGGGTGATGAAATATACCCCTGATAGCTTTTATGTGAATAGCACGGCAACTCACATATCATAGACCTGATAACTTATGTACGCCGGTCTTGGTACTTTTGGCGACCGGATGAGGGGGGTTGGTGGTGAAATATACGTTCGGTAATTTTTTATGTGAATAGCATGATAACTCACACATCATAGACCTGATAACTTATGTACACGGCCCTGGTAACTTTGGCGACGGTGGTGAGGGGTGGGGAAGAGCTGTTGGTGAAATATACCCCCCCCCCCCCCCCCCCCCCGATAACTTTTGTGTGAATAGCATGTAACTCACACATCGCAAACCTGATAACTTAGGTACAAACACCGCGGTAAATTTAGACCCAAATAAAAAGTTGTTGAAACATACCCTGGTTACTTCTATGCAAATAGCACGGTAATATATGCATCGTAGACCTGATAAATTAGGTACAAAAACCATGGTAACTTTAACCCCTGGGAAAGAAGTGGTTGAAAACACACCTCCGGTCACTTCTGCATAAATAACATGTTAATTTACATATAACATAACTGATAACTTTACGGTAACTTTTGACCAAAAAAGTCATCAAAACATGCCAACATGAGATCTTGTTTCGAAGTTCTCGTCGTGACGGATTTTTTTATGTGAAAACGATTTTTTCAACGACAGTTTGAGCTATAAAATATTTTACAGTTTCGAAATAGCGAGAATCTACAATGACATATGCTTTCCTGTGCTCTAGTGCATTTGCATGTGGGGAGAATGTTGGAGGAGACATTTTTATGTCCGGGTAATTTCTATAGTAAACAGAATGGTAAATGGCGTACCACAGAGGTGATAACTTATTTAGTCTAGGTCTGGTAACTTTTGATACAAAAAAAAAGTCGTCGAAATATACCAATATGGAATCTAGTTTCGAAGATCTCATCGCAACGAATCTTTCATGCGAAAACAGTTTTTCAATCGGAGCAACGGTTTGACCTACAAAACATTTTAAAGTTTTAAATTTGATGGAATTTTTGGTGACATCATCAGTTTTGTCCTATATGCATGCATGCATCTATTAGGGAAAAAATTAGACGAATATGTTTGTTTTCGTATTAAAAAAAGGAATCAACACCCGGCAACAGCAGTGTAGATGAATCGTGCGGATCTGTTGCTTATCTTCCGGTCGACTGGAAGTTAGCACTGTCCATATATATATATATATATATCCCCAAATAGTTCCCCGTGCTTCTCCACCATCTCGCTCGCACTTTGAGCTTGAAATCGAGCACCGCAAGTACGTATACTGATCATTCGCTCGCGTCCATTTAGTTGCATCAACTTCCCTTTGTAGCACCCCCTTGCTGATCATATCAAACGGATTAACCCAATCTCGCCACCGAACTCCCCTCTCCTGCCTGCTGACAATGGTCGCCATGCTCTTTGCATAGCGCGCGCGCGCGGGGACCGTGTGTGCATCCTTGTGTTGCCGCGTCCGGCGAAGCAAGAAACATGGGGGCCAACGGCCGCGGCGAGCACCACTCGCCGTCCTCAGCCCGGTCGCCCCGCCGTGGCGGCGGAGACGAGCACCACTCGCCGTCAATCAACTGCCCGCGCGGCGGCGCCGCGCCGTCCTTCCTGCTTGCAGCCGCGTTGCTCACTTTCTCCCTGTCCATCGGCGTCACGGTCACGCTCGCCGTCACGTTCTCCACGTCATTGTCGATGTGCCCCATGCCGGCCTTGTTCTTCTCGGCCACCAGCGCCAGGCTCGTCCAGCCGGAGCCGGACGTCCCGCCCCCGGGCGCCGACGTGCCGCGCCTGGCCTACCTCATCTCCGGGTCCAGGGGCGACCTCGACCGGCTGTGGCGGGTGCTGCACGCGCTCTACCACCCGCGAAACCTGTACGTGGTGCACCTGGACCTGAAGTCCCCGGTGGAGGACCGAGTGGAGCTGGCGGCGCGGGTGGGAAACAACACTGTTTTCCAGCGCATCGGCAACGTCGAGGTGATCCGGCGCCAACATGGTGACGTACCGCGGGCCGACGATGGTAGCCCACACCCTGCATGCCTGCGCCGTGCTCCTCCGCCGCAGCCGCGACTGGGACTGGTTCATCAACCTCTCTGCCTCCGACTACCCGCTCATGACCCAGGACGGTACGGTACTGCGCATCGCGCTTATTATTCCTGGTTCTTTAACTTTTCAGCTCAAATAATGGAATTATTGGTATGTGTATATATATACACACATCACAGATATCCTGCATGTATTCTCCACGTTGCCGAGGAACGTCAGCTTCATGGAGCATACCAGCAACCTGGGCCAGAAGGCGTGAGTACTGTTTTCTACTCCCTCCGTCTCATAGTGAACATATGAACGTTTTTTACACTAGTTTAAATTTCTTATTTGTCGATCGACCAGCTGGTCGGTTGACAACGACGGCGACTGATTAGACGCTCGCTGCAGGGACGGCCGGGCGAAGCCTCTGATCGTGGACCCGGGGTTGTACATGTCGGCCAAGAAGGAAGTCTTCAACGTGTGGCCGGAGCGGGAGCTGCCGACGGCGTTCAAGCTGTACACGGGGTCGGCGTGGGTGGCGCAGTCGCGGGACTTCGTCGAGTACGTGGTGTGGGGGTGGGACAACCTGCCGCGGACGCTCCTCATGTACTACGCCAACTTCGTCTCCTCCCCGGAGGGCTACTTCCAGACCGTGCTCTGCAACGCGCCCGGCTTCGTGGGCACCGTCGCCAACCACGACCTGCACCACATCCAGTGGGACGTCCCGGCGAGGCAGCACCCGCGGGCGCTCGGGCTCGCCGACAGGGACGGCATGGTGGGCAGCGACGCGCCATTCGCACGCAAGTTCGAGCGCGACGACCCCGTGCTTGATGTCATAGACGCCGACCTTCTGCTCGGCAGCGGGAGGAACGGCACGGCGGCCGGGATGTTTGTGCCCGGCGGCTGGTGCGGCCAACGCGGGGACTGCGGTGCCCTCCGCGCCGATGTCGACGACTGGGTGCTCAGGCCTGGGCCCGGTGCCGAGAGGTTGCGGAGCCTCATGGACAGGACCGTCAGGTCCGAGGCCTTCACCAGCAGCCAGTGCAAATAGCAACGACATGGTTTCTTCTTGCTAATTAATTAGCCCCAGTTGAAGAGCTTTGAATGATTTCGCCTTTTTTTTAAATCACACGGTGATATATTAATAGTATTAAGTATTCAAATAATGCTAGGTGAAATCAAGCATTGGGTGTCAACGAATCAAATTAAATATAAAAGGATTTATGTTAAGAGAGAAAATTTTGTGGGTTCAAAGCATCATAGTGGCTTGTTGTCAAGCCACCTTCTGGCCATGGCAAAGCATTCTTCGGGCTGGTACTCTGGAGCAGTATGACCACCACCCTGCACAAACAAGCGATTATGAGCCCTATTACAGCTACAACATAGCGGTTCCATGGACAAAAATCATAATCTAAAGAGGAAATCAAGATCACCTTTACTGTTGCAAATGTCAAATTGTTCGCATATGCGATGGTAAATCTGCAAAAAACAAACAATGTATTTCTCATCAAAAAGATAATGCATATGTCACGGAGCTCTTATTTTCCATATGCTGAAGTGCAAAAAAGAGTAGTCAGGTGACTTTACCCTGCAGCCTGGCCATCGAGATGCCATGCCCTCCAGTCATCGACGATGGAGAAGTTCAACGATCTTATCCACGCCTGCGTGCTGAGCAGAGGCACCTGGAGATCATGGTCTCCGCTGCGCTCATGTAGACACAAGGTGTTGGTTACAAGGTCTGGAAAAAACAATTATCATACCAGATACTATGAATAAGAAAACTTAATTTGATGCTCTCACCTGTACACGAGTGCACGGTAACCTCTGGTGCTGAGATTGAGATGGTACGGTATGCTGCTTGGCATGTCTTGTGTGTACGGGAGTTCTTTTTTGCATCTCACCCACTCGCCAACTGTTCCCTATTACCGAACTCGTTTTCGTCAATATTGTTCTCAGTGATTCAGACGATACCGCTTCTAGTTCTAGACTTCAATATTTTGACACTAGATCCAGACGAATACTCTGAAAGAAATTTCTGGTAAAACCTAACGTGGCTTACCCCCTTGATCCCGAGAGCTTCTCTAGTCATCTTGTTGTTCATCCAGAAGTATGCCAGGTAGTAACCGTATGTCTGCAGTTTTGACAGGCATTCCAGATGAGTTTTTGAATGAGAATAGTGTCACAACCATCTTGTAATCAAATTGGACACTCCAAGGATAACAAAAGACTGACGAAACAATCGACGGTAGGTCGACCAGGCGCTTCATTTGGCTCGATTGATTCTTCTAGCAGAAATTTTCTTCTTATAGCATCATCTATGGGCTTTGGCGTGGCGACGACACATTTTTTGTACAGGACGTGTGCATCAGCGATTTCAGAAATGAGCTACAGCAAAAGGGATGCTCATTAGCCCATGTTGACAATAGCATAAGTTCACGAAAAAAAAATGCCAGCACATGAATCTTACACTGTCTATAGTTTTTAGCACCTCAGCACACAGTTGATTCGCGGGGTTTACATAATTTCCTTTGCAGTTCTTCATTGCAGCCTTCCAGGAAGAAAACGAAAGCATGCCACAAATTCTTTAGGTCGATACACAACAACAACAACAACAACAACAACAACAACAACAACAACAACAAGAACAACAAAAAGTAATTATCGCCGCACTTTTGTCAAAGTGAATGAATTTGGAATTACCTCATATATTTGGTCAGATATTATCCCAAAGCCATGAGCCCCTTGAACTTGGAAATTTTTATCGAACTTTGGGTCTGTTATAGGATTGCCGATCAGGTAGCCCTGGAAATAATTGCATTAACACAGCAAAGAACGAGAAACGTCATGATGATCCTACACTCTTCTTTGCCCTCCTTTAGCCATTGCAAGAATAACAAATGTGTGAGGGCTAGAAAATATCTTGCCTTGAGATTAATAAGAGGCTGCACCCTTTTTTCAGTTCCTGGAGCATAGTAGAAGCAAATTAAAGGAGTGCTCGGTGACTCGGAAGAGAATTGAAAATGTGTTTGCTTTTCTAGTTTCCTTGGCACAACTTGCCGTACTTTACCAAGTCATAGAATGCATGAAGTGGCGTTATTAGGATTATGTTAGAGTGTCTGGAAGAAAAATTTACCTTGTAACATGTAGTGTGCAATAAGCGGAATCACCTTTCCCGCGTATGAATCTCCTCCAAGGTAGAAAGGATTTGCATGGTACTGTGGGTGATCAGTGAACCACTGCGCGCATAGACAGCCAGCCATTGAGATGTCAGTACTCAGTAATACTGAATTATTATTATTATTATTATTATTATATTTTTTTTTTGCGGGGAAGTAGTACTGAATTATTGACAGGGCACTGGGCCAGCTCGATCGTCACCTTATTCAGGAATCTTTGGACTTGCAGAGAGGACGAGTAGTCTCCGACATCGCAACCTTTGGGGTCACGAGCATAGGAGAAGCCCGAGCAGACCGGCGAATCCAGGAAGATGATGCTCGCCATCTGATGGTCGTCGTCGTCAGTAAACCACAAATTAAGCTCTAGCTTGGAAGAAGAAACACGCTGGGCAATCAGTTGAGCGCCATGGTTGATGAGCGTCGATCTCACCTTGGTCCATGACAGCGGGTTATGTACCAGCTGCGGCAAACCGCCGGTGTACGGCGCCAGCACATACTTTACCGGACCTGCGGTGCAGGACGACGATGGATCATGGATGCATATCGAGCAGCTTCAGAGATATATACTTGCAGTGGAAAAACGGACCAGCCGGGAGCGGCTATTTGGTGGACTGACCAACTTCGAAGGCGAAGCCGCTGAAGCCTGAGCAGCGAGGCCCGCCGGTGAGCCAGAGGATGACGGGGTCCGTGCCGGGGCTCCGCTCCGACTCGGCGAAGTAGTAGAAGAGCTCCGTCCCGGTCTCCTCCTCCACGCCCACGTATCTGCAACTCCGGCCATGAGAAACTCTCGCGCCCAGTTCAAGATCGTCGAACCAACGACGACGCACTGGAGCGCGGTGGGCGCACCATGCATATGCCGATATGCTTACCCGGTTTCGAGGTAGAAGGGGAGAGGGCCATCGAATCCTGGCAGGTGGGTGACCACCGTCGACGCCGACGCCGATGCGGAGCGCGAGAGCAGCAGAAGCAGGAGGCCGGGAACGAGGTGCAGCACCGGCAAGTGGTGGCGTCGCCCGGCGGTCGGCGTCCGGAGAAGCTTGACGGGCGTATTGTTATTCTTTCTTGCTTGCTTTTTCGTGTGCTATAGCTTGTAGGCATAGACTTCGTTTATAGTACAACTCCAGCAGTGCTGCTCGCGTCGATTTAAATAAATGAATAGGAGTACTAGATTACATTGATTTGACCCGATTCAGGCGGAGTGGAAATGTGATTGACGGATCACCTACTCACTTATTGTTTGTAGAAAAATTTACAGTGTGGATCATGTTGTCACCAAGAAAGCATGATTGGGTTTTCCATCGAGATCTAAGCTTTCAACTACAGAACGATGAAATCAGATGATTAGGTTATTCGCTGGTGAAACCAGCACATCAGGGTTCGAATTCTACACTTGACACCAGTGTTTGTATTTTCTGGCTTTATTTCTATCTTTTCGCTTATGTTCGTTCAGTGTGGGAGGAGACGTTCGGTTGTGATGACTTCTTCAATCTGAAGATGTGATGCTTGTTCGTTATCTCAGAGACGCTCATATGGATAGAGTATGCGTATGTGTGTTTATAGGTGTGAATATATGTGTGTTTGTATGAGTGTTTGTATTGTGTTAGCAAAAAACTACGGAATGAGCTGAACAGATCCCAGTGAAATAGATAATGAATGTACTCCCTTTGTAAAGAAATATAAGATCTTTTAGATCACTATGAGAGAGTACGAAACGAGCTGAAGTTTGCATACATCTTTTTTACTCCTCCGTGTCTCATATTTCCACACCGCGCACGAGGGGACTCGAGGATGGCGTGCAGGCAACTATATCTCCCAATTGTTACTCATCCACATGTTCCACGCATGTTTAAGATAGTGCAGAAATGCCTTTTGTCAGCTTTAGGGCCCAATGGCATGAGTTGAATGGGGATACTTATCTGTCAGCGTGCAAGGCGCGCATGTATATAACAAAACCTATGATGTAACGATTTGCATGGCATTTGATATATGCGTGTGACTCAGATCAGAGGTGATCCAATCCAACCGACGTAATTAAGGCAAAAATAAACAACGGAGACGTGATAGAGCACCATTGCGTTTTGCATCATCCTTGCTCCAGCGAGATAAGTCAAGTAACACCAATTTAGTCCAGTTGCTAGATTATTACTACTCCCTCCATCCCAAAATAAATGACTCAACTTTGCACTAAAACTTTGCACTTAGTGCAAGTTGAGTCACTTATTTTGGGACGGAGGGAGTACATTTTTGCTTCCTTGGCTTACCGTACCTATTGTCTCGGTCACATGCCTGGTCGGTCTCATCTAATGATGTCCTCGATTTTTATTTTTATTTTTATTTTGATAAAAATGATGTCCTCGAATTCTCATGAACACAAACTCCATCCGCTAACTACTCCCTCTGTCGTCCTTCTGCGGATTTGTTCCAAGTGCCCTCCCAAGGCATTTTAGAGCACACTGGGCACTCCAAACCAGGCTCAAACGTCCGGGCGGACGGCTCGGTCACTGACCGGTCACGAAAATTCGACCTAGACGGACGACTCAAATGCCCTGGTTGACCGGCGCCTCTCATATCCAGTCCAAATATGAGACGGATATGGGGGCATCAGGGCGTGTCCGCCATGTCGGACTGGCGATGGAGTCCCACGCGAAAACAGTCCAAAACCTGGTGGTTCAAAGCTCGCCTCCTCCATTGGATCGATGGCGCCGTGTGGCGAGCTCCGGCAGGCCACATAGTACCTAGCCCGGCTATTTAAGTCGACCTCCGGCACCGAAACCCTATCCGTCCACATTTTCCCCATACTGTCCATCCCCCCCCCCCCCCCCCCCCCCCCCCCCCCCCCCCCCCCCCCCCCCCCCCCCCCCCCCCCCCCCCCCCCCCCCCCCCCCCCCCCCCCCCCCCCCCCCCCCCCCCCCCCCCCCCCCCCCCCCCCCCCCCCCCCCCCCCCCCCCCCCCCCCCCCCCCCCCCCCCCCCCCCCCCCCCCCCCCCCCCCCCCCCCCCCCCCCCCCCCCCCCCCCCCCCCCCCCCCCCCCCCCCCCCCCCCCCCCCCCCCCCCCCCCCCCCCCCCCCCCCCCCCCCCCCCCCCCCCCCCCCCCCCCCCCCCCCCCCCCCCCCCCCCCCCCCCCCCCCCCCCCCCCCCCCCCCCCCCCCCCCCCCCCCCCCCCCCCCCCCCCCCCCCCCCCCCCCCCCCCCCCCCCCCCCCCCCCCCCCCCCCCCCCCCCTAAGTATCGAGTTGTAATTCTTGAGTTGTAAGTAAATAGAAGTGTGATGATTCTCATTATTAGAGCATTGTCCCATGTGAGGAAACGATGATGGAGACTATGATTCCCCCACAAGTCGGGATGAGACTCCGGACGAAAAAAAAAGAGGCCAAAGAAGCCCAAATAAAAAAGAGGCCAAAGAAGCCCAAATGAAAAAAAAGGAAAAAAATGAGAGAAAAAGAGAGAAGGGACAATGTTACTATCCTTTTTCCACACTTGTGCTTCAAAGTAGCACCATGATCTTCATGATAGAGAGTTTCTTATTTTGTCACTTTCATATACTAGTGGGAATTTTTCATTATAGAACTTGGCTTGTATATTCCAATGATGGGCTTCCTCAAAATGCCCTAGGTCTTCGTGAGCAAGCAAGTTGGATGCACACCCACTTAGTTTCTTTTTGATGAGCTTTCATACATTTATAGCTCTAGTGCATCCGTTGCATGGCAATCCCTTCTCCTCGCATTCACATCAATTGATGGGCATCTCCATAGCCCGTTGATTAGCCGCGTCAATGTGAGACTTTCTTCTTTTTTGTCTTCTCACATAACCCCTGTCATCATACTCTATTCCACCCATAGTGCTATGTCCATGGCTTGCGCTCATGTATTGCGTGAGGGTTGAAAAGGCTGAAGCGCGTTAAAAAGTATGAACCAATTGTTCGGCCTGTCATCGGGGTTGTGCATGATGGGAGCATTTTGTGTGACGAAAATGAAGCATGGCCAAACTATATGATTTTGTAGGGATAAGCTTTCTTTGGCTATGTTATTTTGATAAGACTTAATTGCTTGGTTAGCATGCTTGAAGTATTAATATTTTTATGTCAATAATAAAACTTTGTCTAGAATCTTTTGGATCTGAACATTCATGCCACAATAAAGAGAATTACATTGAAAACCCCCCCCCCCCCCCCCCCCCCCCCCCCCCCCCCCCCCCCCCCCCCCCCCCCCCCCCCCCCCCCCCCCCCCCCCCCCCCCCCCCCCCCCCCCCCCCCCCCCCCCCCCCCCCCCCCCCCCCCCCCCCCCCCCCCCCCCCCCCCCCCCCCCCCCCCCCCCCCCCCCCCCCCCCCCCCCCCCCCCCCCCCCCCCCCCCCCCCCCCCCCCCCCCCCCCCCCCCCCCCCCCCCCCCCCCCCCCCCCCCCCCCCCCCCCCCCCCCCCCCCCCCCCCCCCCCCCCCCCCCCCCCCCCCCCCCCCCCCCCCCCCCCATGAGCTTGAAAAACCATTTTCAGCTCCTCGAACATCTCATATGCTCCGTGTTTCTCAAAACGCTTTTGGAGCCCCGGTTCTAAGCTGTAAAGCATGCCGCACTGAATGGGGGAGTAATCATCAGCACGTGACTGCCAAACATTCATAACGTCTTGGTTCTCTGGGATGGGTGCTTCACCTAGCGGTTCATCTACCCATCAAAAGTATGTCATCTACATATAATATGAGAAATGCTACAAAGCTCCCACTCACTTTCTTGTAAACGCAGGCTTCTCCATAAGTCTGCATAAACCCAAATGCTTTGATCATCTCATCAAAGCGAATGTTCCAACTCCGAGATGCTTGCACCAGCCCATAAATGGATCGCTGGAGCTTGCACACTTTGTTAGCATAATTAGGATCGACAAAACCCTCCGGCTGCATCATATACAGTTCTTCCTTAAGATGCCCGTTAAGGAATGCCGTTTTGACGTCCATCTGCATATCTCATAATCATAGTATGCAGCAATTGCTAACATGATTCGGACGGACTTAAGCTTCGCTACGGGAGAGAAAGTCTCATCGTAGTCAATTCCTTGAACTTGCCGATAACCCTTAGCGACAAGTCGAGCTGTATAGATGGTGACATTACCATCCGCGTCCATCTTCTTCTTAAAGATCCATTTGTTTTCTATCGCTCGCCGATTATCGGGCAAGTCAGTCAAAGTCCATACTTTGTTTTCATATATGGATTCTATCTCGGATTTCATGGCTTCTAGCCATTTGTTGGAATCTGGGCCCGCCATCGCTTCTTCATAGTTCGAAGGTTCACCGTTGTCTAACAACATGATCTCCAGGACAGGGTTGCCATACCACTCTGGTGTGGAACGTGTCCTTGTGGACCTACAAAGTTCAGTAGCAACTTGATCAGAAGAACCTTGATCATCATCATCAATTTCCTCTCCAGTCGGTGTAGGCACCACATGAACGTTTTTCTGAGCTGCATTACTTTCCGGTTCAAGAGGTAGTACTTCATCGAGTTCTACTTTCCTCCCACTTACTCCTTTCGAGAGAAACTCTTTTTCCAGAAAGGATCCGTTCTTGGCAACAAAGATCTTGCCCTCGGATCTTAAGTAGAAGGTATACCCAATGGTTTCCTTAGGGTATCCTATGAAGACGCATTCTTCCGACTTGGGTTCGAGCTTTTCAGGTTGAAGTTTCTTGACATAAGCATCGCATCCCCAAACTTTTAGAAACGACAACTTAGGTTTCTTCCCAAACCATAATTCATACGGTGTCGTCTCAACGGATTTAGACGGTGCCCTATTTAAAGTGAATGTAGCTGTCTCTAGAGCGTATCCCCAAAATGATAGTGGTAAATCGGTAAGAGACATCATAGATCGCACCATATCCAAGAGAGTGCGATTACGACGTTCGGACACACCGTTACGCTGAGGTGTTCCAGGCGGCGTGAGTTGTGAAACGATTCCACATTTCCTTAAGTGTGTACCAAATTCGTGACTTAAGTATTCTCCTCCACGATCTGATCGTAGGAACTTTATCTTTCAGTCACGTTGATTCTCTACCTCATTCTGAAATTCTTTGAACTTTTCAAAGGTCTCAGACTTGTGTTTCATCAAGTAGACATACCCATATCTACTCAAGTCATCAATGAGAGTGAGAACATAACGATATCCTCCGCGGGCCTCAACGCCCATTGGACCGCACACATCGGTATGTATGATTTCCAACAAGTTGGTTGCTCGCTCCATTGTTCCGGAGAACGGAGTCTTGGTCATTTTGCCCATGAGTCATGGTTCGCATGTGTCAAATGATTCATAATCGAGAGAATCTAAAAGTCCATCAGCATGGAGCTTCTTCATGCGCTTGACACCAATGTGACCAAGGCGGCAGTGCCACAAGTATGTGGGACTATCGTTATCAACTTTACATCTAATATGTGTAACATTACGTTCGAGATTCATTAAGAATAAACCATTGACCATCGGGGCATGACCATAAAACATATCTCTCATATAAATAGAACAACCATTATTCTTAGATTTAAATGAGTAGCCATCTCGTATTAAACGAGATCCAGATACAATGTTCATGCTCAAACTTGGCACTAAATAACAATTATTGAGGTTCATAACTAATCCCGTGGGTAAATGTAGAGGTAGCGTGCCGACGGCGATCACATCGACCTTGGAACCATTCCTGACGCGCATCGTCACCTCATCCTTCGCCAGTCTCCGCTTATTCCGCAGCTCCTGTTGTGAGTTACAAATATGAGCAACGGCACCGGTATCAAATACCCAGGAGTTACTACGAGTACTGGTAAGGTACACATCAATTACATGTATATCAAATATACCTTTGGTGTTGCCGGCCTTCTTGTCCGCTAAGTATTTGGGGCAGTTCCGCTTCCAGTGACCCTTCCCCTTGCAATAAAAGCACTCAGTCTCAGGCTTGGGTCCATTCTTTGACTTCTTCCCGGCAGCTGGCTTACCGGGTGCGGCAACATCTTTGCCGTCCTTCTTGAAGTTCTTCTTACCCTTGCCCTTTTTAAACTTAGTGGCCTTATTGACCATCAACACTTGATGTTCTTTCTTGATTTCAACCTCTGCTGACTTCAGCATGGAAAATACTTCAGGAATGGTCTTCACCATCCCCTGCATATTGTAGTTCAACAC
>JAAAWM010010287.1:0-37674 GCA_036873465.1 Thinopyrum obtusiflorum | reverse complement strand
AGGTCTGGATGTGATTCTTGGTATGGATTGGCTGTCGATGTATGGAGGAAACATCGATTGCGCCAGTAAGACAATTTTGCTTACCACACCAGAAGGAAGAAGGATCAAGTATGTATCCCGGCATGTGCCAAACAGGACACAAGTAAACTGCCTAACAGGAGTTGTGCAAGAGGAAGTACCAGTGGTAAAGGATTTTCCTGATGTATTTCCTGAGGAATTACCAGGCATGCCACCGGATAGAGACATTGAGTTTTTGATTGAGTTATTGCCAGGTACAGGCCCAATATCGAAGCGACCGTACCGGATGCCAGCAAAGGATTTGGTGGAAATTAAGAATCAGATTAAGGAGTTATTGGATAAAGGTTACATTCGCCCAAGTTCTTCGCCTTGGGGATCACCCGTACTTCTAGTGGAAAAGAAGGATGGATCATTAAGGATGGTTGTAGATTATCGGGGATTGAATGAAGTAACCATCAAGAACAAGTACCCACTGCCAATGATCAACGATCTGTTTGATCGGTTGCAAGGAGCTAAAGTGTTTTCCAAGATCGATTTGCGATCAGGGTACCATCAATTGAAGATTCGAGAGCAGGACATACCTAAGACAGCATTCACCACAAGATATGGACTGTATGAGTATACCGTTATGTCATTTGGATTGACTAACGCACCTGCCTATTTTATGAACCTGATGAACAAAGTGTTTATGGAGTTTTTGGATAAGTTCGTCGTAGTGTTCATTGATGACATCCTGGTTTATTCAAAGAATGAAGAGGAGCATAAGGAACATTTGCGTTTGGTTTTGGAGAAACTAAGGGAACATCAGTTATACGCCAAATTCAGCAAATGTGAGTTTTGGTTGAAGGAAGTTGGATTCCTCGGACACGTTATATCCGGAGAAGGTATAGCAGTTGACCCCACTAAGGTTGAGACCGTAACCGAATGGGAATCACCAACGACAGTTGGAGAGATCCGGGGGGGGGGGGGGGGGGGGGGGGGGGGGGGGGGGGGGGGGGGGGGGGGGGGGGGGGGGGGGGGGGGGGGGGGGGGGGGGGGGGGGGGGGGGGGGGGGGGGGGGGGGGGGGGGGGGGGGGGGGGGGGGGGGGGGGGGGGGGGGGGGGGGGGGGGGGGGGGGGGGGGGGGGGGGGGGGGGGGGGGGGGGGGGGGGGGGGGGGGGGGGGGGGGGGGGGGGGGGGGGGGGGGGGGGGGGGGGGGGGGGGGGGGGGGGGGGGGGGGGGGGGGGGGGGGGGGGGGGGGGGGGGGGGGGGGGGGGGGGGGGGGGGGGGGGGGGGGGGGGGGGGGGGGGGGGGGGGGGGGGGGGGGGGGGGGGGGGGGGGGGGGGGGGGGGGGGGGGGGGGGGGGGGGGGGGGGGGGGGGGGGGGGGGGGGGGGGGGGGGGGGGGGGGGGGGGGGGGGGGGGGGGGGGGGGGGGGGGGGGGGGGGGGGGGGGGGGGGGGGGGGGGGGGGGGGGGGGGGGGGGGGGGGGGGGGGGGGGGGGGGGGGGGGGGGGGGGGGGGGGGGGGGGGGGGGGGGGGGGGGGGGGGGGCGCTATTGACGGGAGAAATACCAAAGGAGCTAGCAGAAGATCTTCATGAGCTATGTTTGGAAATAGTTCCGAGAGGCTACGTAGCAGCATTGGAAATTCAGTCTACCTTGATGGATAAAATCAGAGAAGCTCAGAAAAATGACAAAGAGATTGCGGATATAAAGAAGAAAATGAGCGAAGGAAAAGCAAAGGGATTTCGTGAGGATGAGAACGATACCCTATGGTTTGAGGACCGTATTTACGTGCCAAATGACCCGGAGATCAAGAAGTTGATTCTGCAAGAGGCACATGATTCACCCTATTCGATTCACCCAGGAAATACCAAGATGTATTTGGATTTGAAGGAAACATTCTGGTGGACCAGAATGAAGAAGGATATTGCGGAGTATGTAGCAGTTTGTGATGTATGTCAGAGAGTGAAGGCAGAACATCAGAAGCCAGCAGGATTGTTGCAGCCATTGCCGATACCCGAATGGAAGTGGGATAAACTAGGCATGGATTTCATCACGGGTTTGCCAAAGACTCGTTCAGGCTATGCCTCGATTTGGGTTATAGTCGACCGCTTGACGAAGGTAGCGCATTTCATTCCAGTTAAGACTACCTATAGCAGTGCTAAGTTGGCAAAGATATACATGAACAGAATTGTGTGTTTGCACGGAGTTCCGAGGAGTATCGTATCAGATAGAGGAACTCAATTTACCTCAAAGTTTTGGAATCAGTTGCATGAAACATTAGGAACCAGGCTAGAATTTAGTACAGCTTTTCACCCACAGACAGATGGACAGACTGAGAGAGTCAATCAGATTTTGGAGGATATGTTGAGGGGGGGGGGGGGGGGGGGGGGGGGGGGGGGGGGGGGGGGGGGGGGTTTCCGTTCCGGTTTCCGTTCCGATTTTCTAGATCGGTTTTTCGTTTCGGTTTTCTTTCCGAAACCCTAGATCGGTTTTTCTCGCCGGTTTTTCTTTCCGGTTTTGTTTAGCGAGCGTTCGCCGGACCGTTCCTCCTAACGAACGTGATCACCGGTTTGCCCCGGTTAATGAACGTCCGTTCGTTCAACCGTTCGTCGTTTTCTTTCCAGACAAAAGAGCTATGCGGATGCAAAACGCAAGGAAATAGAATATGAAGTTGGAGACAGTGTTTATCTAAGAGCATCCCCACTTCGAGGAGTTAAGTGTTTTGGAGTTAAGGGAAAATTAGCACCACGTTTCGTTGGACCGTATAGGATCTTGCAACGCATGGGAGGAGTTGCTTATAAGCTGGAATTGCTAGAGGGACTGTCAGGAGTTCATGATGTATTCCATGTTTCTCAACTGAAGAAATGTCACACCGAGATGGCAGAGGTACCGCTAAGAGATACAGTGCCACTTGAAGCAATTCAGTTGAGGGATGATTTAACATATGAGGAGAAACCAGTCAGGATTCTCGAGTATGCCAGCAGAGTTACTCGCAGCAAGGTTATCAAGTTTTGCAAGGTTCAGTGGAGCCACCACACTGAGGATGAAGCCACCTGGGAGAGAGAAGAAGATTTGCTCAAGGATCACCCTCACCTATTTTCTAGCCAACCCGAATCTCGAGGGCGAGATTCACCTTAAGGGGGGTAGGTTTGTAACATCCCAAATTTTCAATTTGGAATGTTATACATTAGCTCATCAAGCATATCATATTTTCTTGCATTTTGTTGATCCTAGAAATTTCACGCAACTCAAGGACCCTCGGAGAGAGTTGGAGATTTTGAAATTTTCGTATTTGAGTTCTCTCAAAACTATGAAAAGAGGATCATTGCATTTATTTATTTTATCTTCAAATATTTTTCCAATATCAAAAATAAGAGAGGGAATAATATGACTTTCCCCAAAAATTTAGGAAAAATGAAGATTTAATAAATAAACCAAATTTTGGATTTTCTCGGAGTTTATTGCCTTAGGGAAAAATGCGTGTTTTCAAAAAAATTGCATTTTAGGCTCCGAGTAAAAGTTCATTTTGTTCGACTCATTTGTAGGAGTCGGGGAAAATCTACTTCATTAAGTTTGGAGTTCGTTTAGATTTTTTTTCTACGCGCGAAACCGATTTAAAAAAAAAGAAAAAAAAGAGCCGCAACGCCTTGGGCCAAAGGCCCAAGCCGCCAAGCCAGCCGGCCGGCCAGGAGGCCGAGGCCATCGCTAGTGCGCCGCGCCAGGGAGCCAGGGAGCCGCCCCGGTTTCCTTTTCTTTTACAAATCCTAGTAGGATTTGGACCCGTTTCGTTATTCCGTTTTTTGTTCCTAGGATTCCTAATCCTAGTCTAATTCTTGTCCCCTACTCCAAGCAAAACCGCCTCCCCTATGGGGGGGGGGGGGGGGGGGGGGGGGGGGGGGGGGGGGGGGGGGGGGGGGGGGGGGGGGGGGGGGGGGGGGGGGGGGGGGGGGGGGGGGGGGGGGGGGGGGGGGGGGGGGGGGGGGGGGGGGGGGGGGGGGGGGGGGGGGGGGGGGGGGGGGGGGGGGGGGGGGGGGGGGGGGGGGGGGGGGGGGGGGGGGGGGGGGGGGGGGGGGGGGGGGGGGGGGGGGGGGGGGGGGGGGGGGGGGGGGGGGGGGGGGGGGGGGGGGGGGGGGGGGGGGGGGGGGGGGGGGGGGGGGGGGGGGGGGGGGGGGGGGGGGGGGGGGGGGGGGGGGGGGGGGGGGGGGGGGGGGGGGGGGGGGGGGGGGGGGGGGGGGGGGGGGGGGGGGGGGGGGGGGGGGGGGGGGGGGGGGGGGGGGGGGGGGGGGGGGGGGGGGGGGGGGGGGGGGGGGGGGGGGGGGGGGGGGGGGGGGGGGGGGGGGGGGGGGGGGGGGGGGGGGGGGGGGGGGGGGGGGGGGGGGGGGGGGGGGGGGGGGGGGGGGGGGGGGGGGGGGGGGGGGGGGGGGGGGGGGGGGGGGGGGGGGGGGGGGGGGGGGGGGGGGGGGGGGGGGGGGGGGGGGGGGGGGGGGGGGGGGGGGGGGGGGGGGGGGGGGGGGGGGGGGGGGGGGGGGGGGGGGGGGGGGGGGGGGGGGGGGGGGGGGGGGGGGGGGGGGGGGGGGGGGGGGGGGGGGGGGGGGGGGGGGGGGGGGGGGGGGGGGGGGGGGGGGGGGGGGGGGGGGGGGGGGGGGGGGGGGGGGGGGGGGGGGGGGGGGGGGGGGGGGGGGGGGGGGGGGGGGGGGGGGGGGGGGGGGGGGGGGGGGGGGGGGGGGGGGGGGGGGGGGGGGGGGGGGGGGGGGGGGGGGGGGGGGGGGGGGGGGGGGGGGGGGGGGGGGGGGGGGGGGGGGGGGGGGGGGGGGGGGGGGGGGGGGGGGGGGGGGGGGGGGGGGGGGGGGGGGGGGGGGGGGGGGGGGGGGGGGGGGGGGGGGGGGGGGGGGGGGGGGGGGGGGGGGGGGGGGGGGGGGGGGGGGGGGGGGGGGGGGGGGGGGGGGGGGGGGGGGGGGGGGGGGGGGGGGGGGGGGGGGGGGGGGGGGGGGGGGGGGGGGGGGGGGGGGGGGGGGGGGGGGGGGGGGGGGGGGGGGGGGGGGGGGGGGGGGGGGGGGGGGGGGGGGGGGGGGGGGGGGGGGGGGGGGGGGGGGGGGGGGGGGGGGGGGGGGGGGGGGGGGGGGGGGGGGGGGGGGGGGGGGGGGGGGGGGGGGGGGGGGGGGGGGGGGGGGGGGGGGGGGGGGGGGGGGGGGGGGGGGGGGGGGGGGGGGGGGGGGGGGGGGGGGGGGGGGGGGGGGGGGGGGGGGGGGGGGGGGGGGGGGGGGGGGGGGGGGGGGGGGGGGGGGGGGGGGGGGGGGGGGGGGGGGGGGGGGGGGGGGGGGGGGGGGGGGGGGGGGGGGGGGGGGGGGGGGGGGGGGGGGGGGGGGGGGGGGGGGGGGGGGGGGGGGGGGGGGGGGGGGGGGGGGGGGGGGGGGGGGGGGGGGGGGGGGGGGGGGGGGGGGGGGGGGGGGGGGGGGGGGGGGGGGGGGGGGGGGGGGGGGGGGGGGGGGGGGGGGGGGGGGGGGGGGGGGGGGGGGGGGGGGGGGGGGGGGGGGGGGGGGGGGGGGGGGGGGGGGGGGGGGGGGGGGGGGGGGGGGGGGGGGGGGGGGGGGGGGGGGGGGGGGGGGGGGGGGGGGGGGGGGGGGGGGGGGGGGGGGGGGGGGGGGGGGGGGGGGGGGGGGGGGGGGGGGGGGGGGGGGGGGGGGGGGGGGGGGGGGGGGGGGGGGGGGGGGGGGGGGGGGGGGGGGGGGGGGGGGGGGGGGGGGGGGGGGGGGGGGGGGGGGGGGGGGGGGGGGGGGGGGGGGGGGGGGGGGGGGGGGGGGGGGGGGGGGGGGGGGGGGGGGGGGGGGGGGGGGGGGGGGGGGGGGGGGGGGGGGGGGGGGGGGGGGGGGGGGGGGGGGGGGGGGGGGGGGGGGGGGGGGGGGGGGGGGGGGGGGGGGGGGGGGGGGGGGGGGGGGGGGGGGGGGGGGGGGGGGGGGGGGGGGGGGGGGGGGGGGGGGGGGGGGGGGGGGGGGGGGGGGGGGGGGGGGGGGGGGGGGGGGGGGGGGGGGGGGGGGGGGGGGGGGGGGGGGGGGGGGGGGGGGGGGGGGGGGGGGGGGGGGGGGGGGGGGGGGGGGGGGGGGGGGGGGGGGGGGGGGGGGGGGGGGGGGGGGGGGGGGGGGGGGGGGGGGGGGGGGGGGGGGGGGGGGGGGGGGGGGGGGGGGGGGGGGGGGGGGGGGGGGGGGGGGGGGGGGGGGGGGGGGGGGGGGGGGGGGGGGGGGGGGGGGGGGGGGGGGGGGGGGGGGGGGGGGGGGGGGGGGGGGGGGGGGGGGGGGGGGGGGGGGGGGGGGGGGGGGGGGGGGGGGGGGGGGGGGGGGGGGGGGGGGGGGGGGGGGGGGGGGGGGGGGGGGGGGGGGGGGGGGGGGGGGGGGGGGGGGGGGGGGGGGGGGGGGGGGGGGGGGGGGGGGGGGGGGGGGGGGGGGGGGGGGGGGGGGGGGGGGGGGGGGGGGGGGGGGGGGGGGGGGGGGGGGGGGGGGGGGGGGGGGGGGGGGGGGGGGGGGGGGGGGGGGGGGGGGGGGGGGGGGGGGGGGGGGGGGGGGGGGGGGGGGGGGGGGGGGGGGGGGGGGGGGGGGGGGGGGGGGGGGGGGGGGGGGGGGGGGGGGGGGGGGGGGGGGGGGGGGGGGGGGGGGGGGGGGGGGGGGGGGGGGGGGGGGGGGGGGGGGGGGGGGGGGGGGGGGGGGGGGGGGGGGGGGGGGGGGGGGGGGGGGGGGGGGGGGGGGGGGGGGGGGGGGGGGGGGGGGGGGGGGGGGGGGGGGGGGGGGGGGGGGGGGGGGGGGGGGGGGGGGGGGGGGGGGGGGGGGGGGGGGGGGGGGGGGGGGGGGGGGGGGGGGGGGGGGGGGGGGGGGGGGGGGGGGGGGGGGGGGGGGGGGGGGGGGGGGGGGGGGGGGGGGGGGGGGGGGGGGGGGGGGGGGGGGGGGGGGGGGGGGGGGGGGGGGGGGGGGGGGGGGGGGGGGGGGGGGGGGGGGGGGGGGGGGGGGGGGGGGGGGGGGGGGGGGGGGGGGGGGGGGGGGGGGGGGGGGGGGGGGGGGGGGGGGGGGGGGGGGGGGGGGGGGGGGGGGGGGGGGGGGGGGGGGGGGGGGGGGGGGGGGGGGGGGGGGGGGGGGGGGGGGGGGGGGGGGGGGGGGGGGGGGGGGGGGGGGGGGGGGGGGGGGGGGGGGGGGGGGGGGGGGGGGGGGGGGGGGGGGGGGGGGGGGGGGGGGGGGGGGGGGGGGGGGGGGGGGGGGGGGGGGGGGGGGGGGGGGGGGGGGGGGGGGGGGGGGGGGGGGGGGGGGGGGGGGGGGGGGGGGGGGGGGGGGGGGGGGGGGGGGGGGGGGGGGGGGGGGGGGGGGGGGGGGGGGGGGGGGGGGGGGGGGGGGGGGGGGGGGGGGGGGGGGGGGGGGGGGGGGGGGGGGGGGGGGGGGGGGGGGGGGGGGGGGGGGGGGGGGGGGGGGGGGGGGGGGGGGGGGGGGGGGGGGGGGGGGGGGGGGGGGGGGGGGGGGGGGGGGGGGGGGGGGGGGGGGGGGGGGGGGGGGGGGGGGGGGGGGGGGGGGGGGGGGGGGGGGGGGGGGGGGGGGGGGGGGGGGGGGGGGGGGGGGGGGGGGGGGGGGGGGGGGGGGGGGGGGGGGGGGGGGGGGGGGGGGGGGGGGGGGGGGGGGGGGGGGGGGGGGGGGGGGGGGGGGGGGGGGGGGGGGGGGGGGGGGGGGGGGGGGGGGGGGGGGGGGGGGGGGGGGGGGGGGGGGGGGGGGGGGGGGGGGGGGGGGGGGGGGGGGGGGGGGGGGGGGGGGGGGGGGGGGGGGGGGGGGGGGGGGGGGGGGGGGGGGGGGGGGGGGGGGGGGGGGGGGGGGGGGGGGGGGGGGGGGGGGGGGGGGGGGGGGGGGGGGGGGGGGGGGGGGGGGGGGGGGGGGGGGGGGGGGGGGGGGGGGGGGGGGGGGGGGGGGGGGGGGGGGGGGGGGGGGGGGGGGGGGGGGGGGGGGGGGGGGGGGGGGGGGGGGGGGGGGGGGGGGGGGGGGGGGGGGGGGGGGGGGGGGGGGGGGGGGGGGGGGGGGGGGGGGGGGGGGGGGGGGGGGGGGGGGGGGGGGGGGGGGGGGGGGGGGGGGGGGGGGGGGGGGGGGGGGGGGGGGGGGGGGGGGGGGGGGGGGGGGGGGGGGGGGGGGGGGGGGGGGGGGGGGGGGGGGGGGGGGGGGGGGGGGGGGGGGGGGGGGGGGGGGGGGGGGGGGGGGGGGGGGGGGGGGGGGGGGGGGGGGGGGGGGGGGGGGGGGGGGGGGGGGGGGGGGGGGGGGGGGGGGGGGGGGGGGGGGGGGGGGGGGGGGGGGGGGGGGGGGGGGGGGGGGGGGGGGGGGGGGGGGGGGGGGGGGGGGGGGGGGGGGGGGGGGGGGGGGGGGGGGGGGGGGGGGGGGGGGGGGGGGGGGGGGGGGGGGGGGGGGGGGGGGGGGGGGGGGGGGGGGGGGGGGGGGGGGGGGGGGGGGGGGGGGGGGGGGGGGGGGGGGGGGGGGGGGGGGGGGGGGGGGGGGGGGGGGGGGGGGGGGGGGGGGGGGGGGGGGGGGGGGGGGGGGGGGGGGGGGGGGGGGGGGGGGGGGGGGGGGGGGGGGGGGGGGGGGGGGGGGGGGGGGGGGGGGGGGGGGGGGGGGGGGGGGGGGGGGGGGGGGGGGGGGGGGGGGGGGGGGGGGGGGGGGGGGGGGGGGGGGGGGGGGGGGGGGGGGGGGGGGGGGGGGGGGGGGGGGGGGGGGGGGGGGGGGGGGGGGGGGGGGGAACTCTCTCCGTGGGTCCTTGAGTTGCTTAAGATTTCTAGGATCACAAACGAAATGCAAATAAAATATGATATGCATATGATGACCTATGTATAACATTCCAAATTGAAATTTTGGGATGTTACAAACCTACCCCCCCTTAAGATGAATCTCGCCCTCGAGATTCGGGTTGGCTAGAAAATAGGTGTGGGTGGTCCTTCCGTAGATCATCCTCTCATTCCCAGGTGGCTTCATCCTCGGTATGGTGGCTCCACTGAACTTTGCAAAACTTGATAACCTTGCTGCGTGTGACTCGGCTGGCAAACTCGAGGATCTTGACTGGTTTCTCCTCGTAAGTCAAATCACTATCCAACTGAATTGCTTCCAGTGGCACTGTATCTCTTAGAGGGATATCGGCCATCTCAGCATGACACTTCTTCAACTGGGAAACGTGGAACACATCATGAACTCCTGACAGTCCTTCGGGTAATTCCAACTTGTAGGCCACTTCTCCCATACGTTCCAAAACTCGGTATGGTCCTACAAATCTCGGGGCTAACTTTCCCTTAACTCCAAAATGTTTAACTCCTCGCAGAGGCGACACACGAAGATATGCTCTATCTCCGATTTCATAGACTACCTCCTTGCGTTTCGAGTCTGCATAACTCTTATGTCTGGACTGGGCTACCTTCAGTCTATCTCGAATCAACTTAACCTTCTGTTCTGACTCTTTGATCAAATCCGGTCCAAACAACTGACGGTCTCCAACTTCATCCCACATCAACGGTGTTCTGCACCTCCTTCCATACAAAGCTTTGAAAGGTGCCATCTTCAAACTGGCCTGGTAGCTATTATTGTATGAGAACTCCGCGTAGGGCAAATTGTCATCCCAGCTAGATCCATAATCTAGCGCACAAGCTCTCAACATGTCCTCCAGAATCTGGTTGACTCTCTCGGTCTGTCCATCGGTCTGCGGATGAAAGGCTGTACTGAATTCTAGCCTGGTTCCCAAAGTCTGGTGCAGCTGGTGCCAAAACTTTGAAGTGAACTGTGTTCCTCTATCTGATACAATGGTCCTCGGAACTCCGTGCAGACATACGATCCTGGTCATGTATATCTTGGCCAACTTCGCACTCGTATAGGTGGTTTTCACTGGGATAAATTGAGCCACTTTGGTCAAACGATCCACTACTACCCAAATAGAATCATATCCCGATCGGGTCCTGGGTAATCCGGTGATAAAATCCATGCCAAGCTTGTCCCACTTCCATTCGGATATCGGCATAGGCTGCAGTAATCCTGCTGGCTTCTGATGTTCTGCCTTCACTCTCTGACATACATCACATACTGCTACATGCTCGGCAATATCCTTCTTCATTCCTGTCCACCAGAAACGCTCTTTTAAATCCAAATACATCTTGGTGTTTTCGGGGTGTATCGAATATGGCGAGTCATGGGCCTCCTGAAGTATTAACTTCCTGATCTCTGCATTATTGGGTACATATACACGGTCCTCATACCATAAAGTGTCATGCTCATCCTCACGAAAACCTTTGGCTTTTCCTTTGCTCATCTTCTCTTTTATCTCAGCAATCTCCTTGTCATCCTTCTGAGCTTCCCGAATCTTTCCCAATAATGTTGACTGAACTTCTAATGCTGCAACAAAACCTCTAGGAACTATCTCCAAACGAAGCTCCCTTAGATCTTCGGCTAACTCCTTTGGCAATCCTCCGCTTACGAGGGTGTTGGCATAACTCTTCCGGCTCAAGGCGTCTGCTACGACATTGGCCTTGCCAGGATGATAGTGTAGCTTCATATCATAATCCTTTATAAGTTCCAACCATCTCCTTTGCCTGAGATTCAGCTTCTTCTGAGTGAAAATGTACTTCAAGCTCTTGTGGTCCATGTACACATCACAACAGTTTCCAATAAGAAAGTGTCTCCAAGTCTTGAGCGCATGTACTACAGCTGCTAACTCCAAATCATGCGTGGCATAATTCAACTCATGCGGTCGAAGTTGACGTGAGGCATATGAAACAACTCTTCCATCCTGCATAAGTACTCCTCCAAGTCCTAAGCGAGATGCGTCGCAATACACTTGGAAATCTTTGCGTATATCTGGCAGAATCAGCACTGGGCTGTAACCAAGCATTTCTTCAGCTCCTGAAAACTTGCCTCACATTCATCTGTCCATTTGAACTTGGTGTCTTTCTTCAACAATTCCGTCATAGGCTTTGCAATCTTAGAGAAATTCTTCAGAATCTCCGATAATATCCTGCGAGTCCCAGAAAACTGCGGATCTCTCCTACTGAGGTGGGTGCTAGCCAATCAGTGACTGACTTAAACTTGGTAGGGTCTACTGCTATAACTTCTCCTGATATAACATGTCCAAGAAAACCCACTTCCTTCAACCAAAACTCACATTTGGGGGGGGGGGGGGGGGGGGGGGGGGGGGGGGGGGGGGGGGGGGGGGGGGGGGGGGGGGGGGGGGGGGGGGGGGGGGGGGGGGGGGGGGGGGGGGGGGGGGGGGGGGGGGGGGGGGGGGGGGGGGGGGGGGGGGGGGGGGGGGGGGGGGGGGGGGGGGGGGGGGGGGGGGGGGGGGGGGGGGGGGGGGGGGGGGGGGGGGGGGGGGGGGGGGGGGGGGGGGGGGGGGGGGGGGGGGGGGGGGGGGGGGGGGGGGGGGGGGGGGGGGGGGGGGGGGGGGGGGGGGGGGGGGGGGGGGGGGGGGGGGGGGGGGGGGGGGGGGGGGGGGGGGGGGGGGGGGGGGGGGGGGGGGGGGGGGGGGGGGGGGGGGGGGGGGGGGGGGGGGGGGGGGGGGGGGGGGGGGGGGGGGGGGGGGGGGGGGGGGGGGGGGGGGGGGGGGGGGGGGGGGGGGGGGGGGGGGGGGGGGGGGGGGGGGGGGGGGGGGGGGGGGGGGGGGGGGGGGGGGGGGGGGGGGGGGGGGGGGGGGGGGGGGGGGGGGGGGGGGGGGGGGGGGGGGGGGGGGGGGGGGGGGGGGGGGGGGGGGGGGGGGGGGGGGGGGGGGGGGGGGGGGGGGGGGGGGGGGGGGGGGGGGGGGGGGGGGGGGGGGGGGGGGGGGGGGGGGGGGGGGGGGGGGGGGGGGGGGGGGGGGGGGGGGGGGGGGGGGGGGGGGGGGGGGGGGGGGGGGGGGGGGGGGGGGGGGGGGGGGGGGGGGGGGGGGGGGGGGGGGGGGGGGGGGGGGGGGGGGGGGGGGGGGGGGGGGGGGGGGGGGGGGGGGGGGGGGGGGGGGGGGGGGGGGGGGGGGGGGGGGGGGGGGGGGGGGGGGGGGGGGGGGGGGGGGGGGGGGGGGGGGGGGGGGGGGGGGGGGGGGGGGGGGGGGGGGGGGGGGGGGGGGGGGGGGGGGGGGGGGGGGGGGGGGGGGGGGGGGGGGGGGGGGGGGGGGGGGGGGGGGGGGGGGGGGGGGGGGGGGGGGGGGGGGGGGGGGGGGGGGGGGGGGGGGGGGGGGGGGGGGGGGGGGGGGGGGGGGGGGGGGGGGGGGGGGGGGGGGGGGGGGGGGGGGGGGGGGGGGGGGGGGGGGGGGGGGGGGGGGGGGGGGGGGGGGGGGGGGGGGGGGGGGGGGGGGGGGGGGGGGGGGGGGGGGGGGGGGGGGGGGGGGGGGGGGGGGGGGGGGGGGGGGGGGGGGGGGGGGGGGGGGGGGGGGGGGGGGGGGGGGGGGGGGGGGGGGGGGGGGGGGGGGGGGGGGGGGGGGGGGGGGGGGGGGGGGGGGGGGGGGGGGGGGGGGGGGGGGGGGGGGGGGGGGGGGGGGGGGGGGGGGGGGGGGGGGGGGGGGGGGGGGGGGGGGGGGGGGGGGGGGGGGGGGGGGGGGGGGGGGGGGGGGGGGGGGGGGGGGGGGGGGGGGGGGGGGGGGGGGGGGGGGGGGGGGGGGGGGGGGGGGGGGGGGGGGGGGGGGGGGGGGGGGGGGGGGGGGGGGGGGGGGGGGGGGGGGGGGGGGGGGGGGGGGGGGGGGGGGGGGGGGGGGGGGGGGGGGGGGGGGGGGGGGGGGGGGGGGGGGGGGGGGGGGGGGGGGGGGGGGGGGGGGGGGGGGGGGGGGGGGGGGGGGGGGGGGGGGGGGGGGGGGGGGGGGGGGGGGGGGGGGGGGGGGGGGGGGGGGGGGGGGGGGGGGGGGGGGGGGGGGGGGGGGGGGGGGGGGGGGGGGGGGGGGGGGGGGGGGGGGGGGGGGGGGGGGGGGGGGGGGGGGGGGGGGGGGGGGGGGGGGGGGGGGGGGGGGGGGGGGGGGGGGGGGGGGGGGGGGGGGGGGGGGGGGGGGGGGGGGGGGGGGGGGGGGGGGGGGGGGGGGGGGGGGGGGGGGGGGGGGGGGGGGGGGGGGGGGGGGGGGGGGGGGGGGGGGGGGGGGGGGGGGGGGGGGGGGGGGGGGGGGGGGGGGGGGGGGGGGGGGGGGGGGGGGGGGGGGGGGGGGGGGGGGGGGGGGGGGGGGGGGGGGGGGGGGGGGGGGGGGGGGGGGGGGGGGGGGGGGGGGGGGGGGGGGGGGGGGGGGGGGGGGGGGGGGGGGGGGGGGGGGGGGGGGGGGGGGGGGGGGGGGGGGGGGGGGGGGGGGGGGGGGGGGGGGGGGGGGGGGGGGGGGGGGGGGGGGGGGGGGGGGGGGGGGGGGGGGGGGGGGGGGGGGGGGGGGGGGGGGGGGGGGGGGGGGGGGGGGGGGGGGGGGGGGGGGGGGGGGGGGGGGGGGGGGGGGGGGGGGGGGGGGGGGGGGGGGGGGGGGGGGGGGGTGTCATCCCTGGATCAGTAATGCTGACACACACAGTACTCGAAGGATTTATAACAGAGTAGCAATCACACACTTATTACATCGAATGTCTCAAAAGAGAACTTATTATAATAATATGGCTTAAGGCCATCTAATGCGATAACAGCGGAAGGCATGGAAGATAAAGTGAGTCCATCAACTCCAACGGCATAGCAGTCTTTGCCTTCTTCAATTCCATCATGTCTGCGCACATCTGGTTCTCCTGACGTCGAATGTGCTGGTTTAGCTCCTGGATAAAAGCTACAATGGATCTATCCTTCCTGGTGCTGAATATTTCCCATTGCTCATCTGGGCGCCCACATATTTGACAGGTAGTGTCCTTGATTTCCCTGTTGTAGACTTCTCCAATGCGTCCCATGGTAATGTGGGCTACCATGCTCTTGCCTAGACTCCAGGTTGGTGCATCGAAAGAAAATTCTATGGGTTTAGAAGTTGGCGAGAACGTCCTTCCTGGAACTTGTACTTGAATCATCCAGCGCTCCTCTTCTGGTAAGGTGGCGTTGTACGTCCCGGTGAAACTTGGTATTCCAATGTTCAAGTACCTAGTGACTTCCTTCAAGTGGCGTCCAAAAGGTGTATCCTCATCCGGTTGCCCGAACTTGTTCTTCATCTCCGTCATCCTAAAGAGTGGAAAAGGAAGAGGAGTCAGAAATGAGTAGAGAAGAGTGACCTATGGTTTATCTTAGTGGTCGTGTCCTACACTCAGCGTGTGCTCTGATACCATCTTGTAGCGACCCGACCTCACACGGTCAAGTCTCTGTGCCTTAGTGTCATCCCTGGATCAGTAATGCTGACACACACAGTACTCGAAGGATTTATAACAGAGTAGCAATGGGGGGGGGGGGGGGGGGGGGGGGGGGGGGGGGGGGGGGGGGGGGGGGGGGGGGGGGGGGGGGGGGGGGGGGGGGGGGGGGGGGGGGGGGGGGGGGGGGGGGGGGGGGGGGGGGGGGGGGGGGGGGGGGGGGGGGGGGGGGGGGGGGGGGGGGGGGGGGGGGGGGGGGGGGGGGGGGGGGGGGGGGGGGGGGGGGGGGGGGGGGGGGGGGGGGGGGGGGGGGGGGGGGGGGGGGGGGGGGGGGGGGGGGGGGGGGGGGGGGGGGGGGGGGGGGGGGGGGGGGGGGGGGGGGGGGGGGGGGGGGGGGGGGGGGGGGGGGGGGGGGGGGGGGGGGGGGGGGGGGGGGGGGGGGGGGGGGGGGGGGGGGGGGGGGGGGGGGGGGGGGGGGGGGGGGGGGGGGGGGGGGGGGGGGGGGGGGGGGGGGGGGGGGGGGGGGGGGGGGGGGGGGGGGGGGGGGGGGGGGGGGGGGGGGGGGGGGGGGGGGGGGGGGGGGGGGGGGGGGGGGGGGGGGGGGGGGGGGGGGGGGGGGGGGGGGGGGGGGGGGGGGGGGGGGGGGGGGGGGGGGGGGGGGGGGGGGGGGGGGGGGGGGGGGGGGGGGGGGGGGGGGGGGGGGGGGGGGGGGGGGGGGGGGGGGGGGGGGGGGGGGGGGGGGGGGGGGGGGGGGGGGGGGGGGGGGGGGGGGGGGGGGGGGGGGGGGGGGGGGGGGGGGGGGGGGGGGGGGGGGGGGGGGGGGGGGGGGGGGGGGGGGGGGGGGGGGGGGGGGGGGGGGGGGGGGGGGGGGGGGGGGGGGGGGGGGGGGGGGGGGGGGGGGGGGGGGGGGGGGGGGGGGGGGGGGGGGGGGGGGGGGGGGGGGGGGGGGGGGGGGGGGGGGGGGGGGGGGGGGGGGGGGGGGGGGGGGGGGGGGGGGGGGGGGGGGGGGGGGGGGGGGGGGGGGGGGGGGGGGGGGGGGGGGGGGGGGGGGGGGGGGGGGGGGGGGGGGGGGGGGGGGGGGGGGGGGGGGGGGGGGGGGGGGGGGGGGGGGGGGGGGGGGGGGGGGGGGGGGGGGGGGGGGGGGGGGGGGGGGGGGGGGGGGGGGGGGGGGGGGGGGGGGGGGGGGGGGGGGGGGGGGGGGGGGGGGGGGGGGGGGGGGGGGGGGGGGGGGGGGGGGGGGGGGGGGGGGGGGGGGGGGGGGGGGGGGGGGGGGGGGGGGGGGGGGGGGGGGGGGGGGGGGGGGGGGGGGGGGGGGGGGGGGGGGGGGGGGGGGGGGGGGGGGGGGGGGGGGGGGGGGGGGGGGGGGGGGGGGGGGGGGGGGGGGGGGGGGGGGGGGGGGGGGGGGGGGGGGGGGGGGGGGGGGGGGGGGGGGGGGGGGGGGGGGGGGGGGGGGGGGGGGGGGGGGGGGGGGGGGGGGGGGGGGGGGGGGGGGGGGGGGGGGGGGGGGGGGGGGGGGGGGGGGGGGGGGGGGGGGGGGGGGGGGGGGGGGGGGGGGGGGGGGGGGGGGGGGGGGGGGGGGGGGGGGGGGGGGGGGGGGGGGGGGGGGGGGGGGGGGGGGGGGGGGGGGGGGGGGGGGGGGGGGGGGGGGGGGGGGGGGGGGGGGGGGGGGGGGGGGGGGGGGGGGGGGGGGGGGGGGGGGGGGGGGGGGGGGGGGGGGGGGGGGGGGGGGGGGGGGGGGGGGGGGGGGGGGGGGGGGGGGGGGGGGGGGGGGGGGGGGGGGGGGGGGGGGGGGGGGGGGGGGGGGGGGGGGGGGGGGGGGGGGGGGGGGGGGGGGGGGGGGGGGGGGGGGGGGGGGGGGGGGGGGGGGGGGGGGGGGGGGGGGGGGGGGGGGGGGGGGGGGGGGGGGGGGGGGGGGGGGGGGGGGGGGGGGGGGGGGGGGGGGGGGGGGGGGGGGGGGGGGGGGGGGGGGGGGGGGGGGGGGGGGGGGGGGGGGGGGGGGGGGGGGGGGGGGGGGGGGGGGGGGGGGGGGGGGGGGGGGGGGGGGGGGGGGGGGGGGGGGGGGGGGGGGGGGGGGGGGGGGGGGGGGGGGGGGGGGGGGGGGGGGGGGGGGGGGGGGGGGGGGGGGGGGGGGGGGGGGGGGGGGGGGGGGGGGGGGGGGGGGGGGGGGGGGGGGGGGGGGGGGGGGGGGGGGGGGGGGGGGGGGGGGGGGGGGGGGGGGGGGGGGGGGGGGGGGGGGGGGGGGGGGGGGGGGGGGGGGGGGGGGGGGGGGGGGGGGGGGGGGGGGGGGGGGGGGGGGGGGGGGGGGGGGGGGGGGGGGGGGGGGGGGGGGGGGGGGGGGGGGGGGGGGGGGGGGGGGGGGGGGGGGGGGGGGGGGGGGGGGGGGGGGGGGGGGGGGGGGGGGGGGGGGGGGGGGGGGGGGGGGGGGGGGGGGGGGGGGGGGGGGGGGGGGGGGGGGGGGGGGGGGGGGGGGGGGGGGGGGGGGGGGGGGGGGGGGGGGGGGGGGGGGGGGGGGGGGGGGGGGGGGGGGGGGGGGGGGGGGGGGGGGGGGGGGGGGGGGGGGGGGGGGGGGGGGGGGGGGGGGGGGGGGGGGGGGGGGGGGGGGGGGGGGGGGGGGGGGGGGGGGGGGGGGGGGGGGGGGGGGGGGGGGGGGGGGGGGGGGGGGGGGGGGGGGGGGGGGGGGGGGGGGGGGGGGGGGGGGGGGGGGGGGGGGGGGGGGGGGGGGGGGGGGGGGGGGGGGGGGGGGGGGGGGGGGGGGGGGGGGGGGGGGGGGGGGGGGGGGGGGGGGGGGGGGGGGGGGGGGGGGGGGGGGGGGGGGGGGGGGGGGGGGGGGGGGGGGGGGGGGGGGGGGGGGGGGGGGGGGGGGGGGGGGGGGGGGGGGGGGGGGGGGGGGGGGGGGGGGGGGGGGGGGGGGGGGGGGGGGGGGGGGGGGGGGGGGGGGGGGGGGGGGGGGGGGGGGGGGGGGGGGGGGGGGGGGGGGGGGGGGGGGGGGGGGGGGGGGGGGGGGGGGGGGGGGGGGGGGGGGGGGGGGGGGGGGGGGGGGGGGGGGGGGGGGGGGGGGGGGGGGGGGGGGGGGGGGGGGGGGGGGGGGGGGGGGGGGGGGGGGGGGGGGGGGGGGGGGGGGGGGGGGGGGGGGGGGGGGGGGGGGGGGGGGGGGGGGGGGGGGGGGGGGGGGGGGGGGGGGGGGGGGGGGGGGGGGGGGGGGGGGGGGGGGGGGGGGGGGGGGGGGGGGGGGGGGGGGGGGGGGGGGGGGGGGGGGGGGGGGGGGGGGGGGGGGGGGGGGGGGGGGGGGGGGGGGGGGGGGGGGGGGGGGGGGGGGGGGGGGGGGGGGGGGGGGGGGGGGGGGGGGGGGGGGGGGGGGGGGGGGGGGGGGGGGGGGGGGGGGGGGGGGGGGGGGGGGGGGGGGGGGGGGGGGGGGGGGGGGGGGGGGGGGGGGGGGGGGGGGGGGGGGGGGGGGGGGGGGGGGGGGGGGGGGGGGGGGGGGGGGGGGGGGGGGGGGGGGGGGGGGGGGGGGGGGGGGGGGGGGGGGGGGGGGGGGGGGGGGGGGGGGGGGGGGGGGGGGGGGGGGGGGGGGGGGGGGGGGGGGGGGGGGGGGGGGGGGGGGGGGGGGGGGGGGAACAATTGCTTGGCTTGTCATCGGGGTTGTGCATGATTTAAATATTTTGTATGGTGAAGATAGAGCATAGCCAGACTATATGATTTTGTAGGAATAACTTTCTTTAACCATGTTATTTTGAGAAGACATGATTGCTTTGTTACTATGCTTGAAGTATTATTATTTTTATGTCAATATGAACTTTTGTCTTGAATTTTTCGGATCTGAATATTCATACCACAATTAAGAAGAATTACACTAAAATTGTGCCAAGTAGCACTCCGCATCAAAAATTCTGTTTTTATCATTTACCTACTCGAGGACGAGCAGGAATTAAGCTTGGGGATGCTTGATACGTCTCCAACGTATCTATAATTTTTGATTGCTCCATGCTATATTATCTACTATTTTGGACATTATTAGGCTTTATTATCTACTTTTATATTATTTTTGAGACTAACCTATTAACCGCAGGCCCAACTCAGAATTGTTGTTTTTTGCCTGTTTTAGGGTTTCGAAGAAAAGGAATATCAAACCGAGTCCAAACGGAATGAAACCTTCGGGAACAAGATTTTCTCACCGAATACAACTCAGGAGACTTGGACCCTACGTCAACGCACGTAACAGGAGGCCACGAGGTAGGGGGTGTGCCCTACCCTACCAGGTGCGCCCCCACCCTCGTGGGCCCCCTGTTGCTCCACCGACGTACTTATTCCTCCTATATATACCCACGTACCCCCAAACGATCAGATACAGAGCCAAAACCCGAATTCCACCGCCGTAACTTTCTGTATCCACAAGTTCCCATCTTGGGGCCTGTTCCGGAGCTCCGCCGGAGGGGGCATCGATCACGGAGGGCTTCTACATCAACACCATAGCCTCTCCGATGAAGTGTGAGTAGTTTACTTCAGACCTACGGGTCCATAGTTAGTAGCTAGATGGCTTCTTCTCTCTTTTTGGATCTCAATACAATGTTCTCCCCCTCTCTTGTGGAGATCTATTCGATGTAATCTTCTTTTTGCGGTCTGTTTGTTGAGACCGATGAATTGTGGGTTTATGATCAAGTCTATCTATGAATAATAGTTGAATCTTCTCTGAATTCTTTTATGTATGATTGGTTATCTTTGCAAGTCTCTTCGAATTATCAGTTTGGTTTGGCCTACTAGATTGATCTTTCTTGCAATGGGAGAAGTGCTTAGCTTTGGGTTCAATCTTGCGGTGTCCTTTCCCGGTGACAGTAAGGGCAGCAAGGCACGTATTGTATTGTTGCCATCGAGGATAACAAGATGGGGTTTTCTTCATATTGCATGAGTCTATCCATGTACATCATGTCATCTTGCTTAAGGCGTTACTCTGTTTTAACTTAATACTCTAGATGCATGCTGGATAGCGGTCGATGAATGGAGTAATAGTAGTAGATGCAGGCAGGAGTCGGTCTACTTGTCTCGGACGTGATGCCTATATACATGATCATACCTAGATATTCTCATAACTATGCTCAATTCTGACAATTGCTCAACAGTAATTTGTTCACCCACCGTACAATACTTATGCTCTCGAGAGAAGCCACTAGTGAAACCTATGGCCCCCGGGTCTATCTTTATCATATCAATCTCCTACTACTTAGTAATTTACTTTGCTATTTACTTTGCCTTTATTTTACTTTGCATCTTTATCATAAAAATACCAAAAATATTATCTTATCATATCTATCAGATCTCACTCTCGTAAGTGGCCCTATAGGGATTGACAACCCCTATTTGCGTTGGTTGCGAGGATTTATTTGTTTTGTGTAGGTGCGAGGGACTCGCGCGTAGCCTCCTACTGGATTGATACCTTGGTTCTCAAAAACTGAGGGAAATACTTACGCTACTTTGTTGCATCATCCCTTCCTCTTCGGGGAAAACCAAAGCAGTGCTAAAAGAGGTAGCAGGGTGCGCGCTAGCCCCCTGGGCGCGCCCCCTACCTCGTGGCCGCCTCGTGGACCCCCCTGACTTGTTCCCGACGCCAACGCCTCTTATATAACCCCAAGCTTCCAGAAAGAAACCTAGATCGGGAGTTCCGCCACCGCAAGCCTCTATAGCCACCAAAAACCAATCTGGGCCCTGTTCTGGCACCCTGTCGGAGGGGAGATCCATCACCGGTGGCCATCTTCATCATCCCGGTGCTCTCCATGATGAGGAGTGAGTAGTTCACCCTCGGGTTGAGGGTATGTACCAGTAGATATGTGTTTGAATCTCTCTCTCTCTCTCTCTCTCTCTCTCGTGTTCTTGATTCGACACGATCTGGGGGGGGGGGGGGGGGGGGGGGGGGGGGGGGGGGGGGGGGGGGGGGGGGGGGGGGGGGGGGGGGGGGGGGGGGGGGGGGGGGGGGGGGGGGGGGGGGGGGGGGGGGGGGGGGGGGGGGGGGGGGGGGGGGGGGGGGGGGGGGGGGGGGGGGGGGGGGGGGGGGGGGGGGGGGGGGGGGGGGGGGGGGGGGGGGGGGGGGGGGGGGGGGGGGGGGGGGGGGGGGGGGGGGGGGGGGGGGGGGGGGGGGGGGGGGGGGGGGGGGGGGGGGGGGGGGGGGGGGGGGGGGGGGGGGGGGGGGGGGGGGGGGGGGGGGGGGGGGGGGGGGGGGGGGGGGGGGGGGGGGGGGGGGGGGGGGGGGGGGGGGGGGGGGGGGGGGGGGGGGGGGGGGGGGGGGGGGGGGGGGGGGGGGGGGGGGGGGGGGGGGGGGGGGGGGGGGGGGGGGGGGGGGGGGGGGGGGGGGGGGGGGGGGGGGGGGGGGGGGGGGGGGGGGGGGGGGGGGGGGGGGGGGGGGGGGGGGGGGGGGGGGGGGGGGGGGGGGGGGGGGGGGGGGGGGGGGGGGGGGGGGGGGGGGGGGGGGGGGGGGGGGGGGGGGGGGGGGGGGGGGGGGGGGGGGGGGGGGGGGGGGGGGGGGGGGGGGGGGGGGGGGGGGGGGGGGGGGGGGGGGGGGGGGGGGGGGGGGGGGGGGGGGGGGGGGGGGGGGGGGGGGGGGGGGGGGGGGGGGGGGGGGGGGGGGGGGGGGGGGGGGGGGGGGGGGGGGGGGGGGGGGGGGGGGGGGGGGGGGGGGGGGGGGGGGGGGGGGGGGGGGGGGGGGGGGGGGGGGGGGGGGGGGGGGGGGGGGGGGGGGGGGGGGGGGGGGGGGGGGGGGGGGGGGGGGGGGGGGGGGGGGGGGGGGGGGGGGGGGGGGGGGGGGGGGGGGGGGGGGGGGGGGGGGGGGGGGGGGGGGGGGGGGGGGGGGGGGGGGGGGGGGGGGGGGGGGGGGGGGGGGGGGGGGGGGGGGGGGGGGGGGGGGGGGGGGGGGGGGGGGGGGGGGGGGGGGGGGGGGGGGGGGGGGGGGGGGGGGGGGGGGGGGGGGGGGGGGGGGGGGGGGGGGGGGGGGGGGGGCTCCACTCATTGACCGCTATCCAGCATGCATCTAGAGTATTAAGTTAAAAACAAAGTAACGCCTTAAGCAAGATGACATGATGTAGAGGGATAGTTTCATCCAATATGATAAAAAAACCATCTAGTTATCCTCGATGGCAACGATACAATACGTGCCTTGCTGCCCCTTCTGTCACTGGGAAAGGACACCGCAAGATCGAACCCAAAGCTAAGCACTTCTCCCATGGCGGGGGGGGGGGGGGGGGGGGGGGGGGGGGGGGGGGGGGGGGGGGGGGGGGGGGGGGGGGGGGGGGGGGGGGGGGGGGGGGGGCAAATATTATTCATAGATAGACTGGATCATAAACCCACAATTCATCGATCTCAACAAACACACCGCAAAAAAGAAGATTACATCGAATAGATCTCCATGAGAGAGGGGGAGAACATTTTATTGAGATCCAAAAAGAGAGAAGAAGCCATCTAGCTACTAATTATGGACCCGTAGGTCTGAAGTAAACTACTCACACTTCATCGGAAGGGCTTGGATGATGATGTAGAAGCCCTCCGTGATTGATGCCCCCTCCGACGGAGCTCCGAAACAAGCCTCAAGATGGGATCTCGTGGATACAGAAAGTTGCGGCAGTGGAATTAGGTTTTTGGCTCTGTATCTGATCGTTTGGGGGTATGTGGATATATATAGGAGGAAGAAGTACGTTGGTGGAGCAACAGGCGGCCCACGAGGGTGGAGGGCGCGCCTGGGAGGGGGGCAGGCGCGCCCCCTACCTCGTGGCCTCCTATTAATTGGCTTGATGTAGGGTCCAAGTCTCCTGAGTTGTATTCGGTGAGAAAATCACGTTCCGAAGGTTTCATTCCGTTTGGACTCCGTTTGATATTCCTTTTCTTCGAAACCCTAAAACAGGCAAAAAACAGCAATTCTGGGCTGGGCCTCCAGTTAATAGGTTAGTCCCAAAAATAATATAAAAGTGGATAATAAAGCCCAATAATGTACAAAACAGTAGATAATATAGCATGGAGCAATCAAAAATTACAGATACGTTGGAGACGTCTCAGCCTCTACGATATTTATGTTCATGGTGAATTATATCCTACTCATGCTTGCATTCAGTGTTTATTAATTGTAATGCATGTTCATGACTGTTGTCGCTCTGTAGTTGGTCGCTTCCCAGTCTCTTTCTAGCCTTCACTTGTACTAAGTGGGAATACTACTTGTGCATCCAACTCCATAAACCCAAAAAGTTATTCCATATGAGTCCACCATACCTTCCTATATACGGTATCTACCTGCCGTTCCAAGTAAATTTGTATGTGCCAAACTCTAAACCTTCAAATAAAAATTCTGTTTTGTATGCTCGAATAGCCCATGTATCAACTAGGGCTGTCTGTATCTTCCATGCTAGGCGGGTTATTCTCAAGAGGAGTGGACTTCGCTCCTCACTCACGAGAAAATGGCTGGTCACCGGGATGCTCAATCCCATGCTCAAATCAAATCAAAATAATTGCAAACAAAACTCCCCCAGGATTTTTGTTAGTTGGAGGCACCCGTTGTTTTGGGCAAGCCATGGATTGATGCTTGTTGGTGTTGGGGGAGTATAAACTTTACCATTCTGTTTGGGAACCACCTATAATGTGTCTAGCATGGAAGATGTCGAGATCTCTTGGTTGTTATGTTGACAATGAAAGTATACCACTCAAAATATTAGTCATCTCTATTTTTAAACCGAGCTCTGGCACCTCTACAAGTCCATGTTTCCCTGTGCGAGGGGCTTATCCATTTACTTTTATGTTGAGTTATCATCCTCTTATTAAAAAGCACCAGTTGGAGAGCACCGCTGTCATTTGCATGTATTATTATTAGTTTACATTGAGTATGACTTGACTGGATCTCTTTTACCATGAATTACAATTTCCAGTCAGACCTTGATCTTGAGAGGGGGGGGGGGGGGGGGGGGGGGGGGGGGGGGGGGGGGGGGGGGGGGGGGGGGGGGGGGGGGGGGGGGGGGGGGGGGGGGGGGGGGGGGGGGGGGGGGGGGGGGGGGGGGGGGGGGGGGGGGGGGGGGGGGGGGGGGGGGGGGGGGGGGGGGGGGGGGGGGGGGGGGGGGGGGGGGGGGGGGGGGGGGGGGGGGGGGGGGGGGGGGGGGGGGGGGGGGGGGGGGGGGGGGGGGGGGGGGGGGGGGGGGGGGGGGGGGGGGGGGGGGGGGGGGGGGGGGGGGGGGGGGGGGGGGGGGGGGGGGGGGGGGGGGGGGGGGGGGGGGGGGGGGGGGGGGGGGGGGGGGGGGGGGGGGGGGGGGGGGGGGGGGGGGGGGGGGGGGGGGGGGGGGGGGGGGGGGGGGGGGGGGGGGGGGGGGGGGGGGGGGGGGGGGGGGGGGGGGGGGGGGGGGGGGGGGGGGGGGGGGGGGGGGGGGGGGGGGGGGGGGGGGGGGGGGGGGGGGGGGGGGGGGGGGGGGGGGGGGGGGGGGGGGGGGGGGGGGGGGGGGGGGGGGGGGGGGGGGGGGGGGGGGGGGGGGGGGGGGGGGGGGGGGGGGGGGGGGGGGGGGGGGGGGGGGGGGGGGGGGGGGGGGGGGGGGGGGGGGGGGGGGGGGGGGGGGGGGGGGGGGGGGGGGGGGGGGGGGGGGGGGGGGGGGGGGGGGGGGGGGGGGGGGGGGGGGGGGGGGGGGGGGGGGGGGGGGGGGGGGGGGGGGGGGGGGGGGGGGGGGGGGGGGGGGGGGGGGGGGGGGGGGGGGGGGGGGGGGGGGGGGGGGGGGGGGGGGGGGGGGGGGGGGGGGGGGGGGGGGGGGGGGGGGGGGGGGGGGGGGGGGGGGGGGGGGGGGGGGGGGGGGGGGGGGGGGGGGGGGGGGGGGGGGGGGGGGGGGGGGGGGGGGGGGGGGGGGGGGGGGGGGGGGGGGGGGGGGGGGGGGGGGGGGGGGGGGGGGGGGGGGGGGGGGGGGGGGGGGGGGGGGGGGGGGGGGGGGGGGGGGGGGGGGGGGGGGGGGGGGGGGGGGGGGGGGGGGGGGGGGGGGGGGGGGGGGGGGGGGGGGGGGGGGGGGGGGGGGGGGGGGGGGGGGGGGGGGGGGGGGGGGGGGGGGGGGGGGGGGGGGGGGGGGGGGGGGGGGGGGGGGGGGGGGGGGGGGGGGGGGGGGGGGGGGGGGGGGGGGGGGGGGGGGGGGGGGGGGGGGGGGGGGGGGGGGGGGGGGGGGGGGGGGGGGGGGGGGGGGGGGGGGGGGGGGGGGGGGGGGGGGGGGGGGGGGGGGGGGGGGGGGGGGGGGGGGGGGGGGGGGGGGGGGGGGGGGGGGGGGGGGGGGGGGGGGGGGGGGGGGGGGGGGGGGGGGGGGGGGGGGGGGGGGGGGGGGGGGGGGGGGGGGGGGGGGGGGGGGGGGGGGGGGGGGGGGGGGGGGGGGGGGGGGGGGGGGGGGGGGGGGGGGGGGGGGGGGGGGGGGGGGGGGGGGGGGGGGGGGGGGGGGGGGGGGGGGGGGGGGGGGGGGGGGGGGGGGGGGGGGGGGGGGGGGGGGGGGGGGGGGGGGGGGGGGGGGGGGGGGGGGGGGGGGGGGGGGGGGGGGGGGGGGGGGGGGGGGGGGGGGGGGGGGGGGGGGGGGGGGGGGGGGGGGGGGGGGGGGGGGGGGGGGGGGGGGGGGGGGGGGGGGGGGGGGGGGGGGGGGGGGGGGGGGGGGGGGGGGGGGGGGGGGGGGGGGGGGGGGGCATTCCATTACTCTCTATGTGTTACCTTGCCAGCATATTCCATGTGCTGACCCATTTTCGGGCTGCAACGTTAATGTTGAAGACTTTTCAGACGACGAATAAGGAGTTTTTAGGTCGTGGTTCTATACTCAGTGATGCCGTTGGAGTTGATGGACTCACTTATCTTCCAAGCCTTCCGCTGTTATCATCACTAGATGGCCTTAAGCCATATTTATTGTAATAAGTTCTCTTTTGAGACACTCGATGTAATAAGTGTGTGATTGCTACTCTGCTATAAATCCTCAGAGTACTATGTGGTGTCAGCATTACTGATCCAGGGATGACACCAGAGCACAGAGATCAGACTGTTTGAGGTCTGGTCGCTACATAGCGGATGGCAAAGAGCTTTGTCGTCTGCTAGCGGGCGGCAAAGAGGACACGTCGCGGCTACACAGTGGTAGACTAGCAGATGTAGGGGATGTAGGTGGTACGGTCTACCCGATCGTGAGGTGCTAGCGCTTCTGAAAGACTATGTCTCGGTCATCCGTTTCTCAAACACCCTGTAGTGCGAGAAACCAAACGGAGGCGATCGAGTCTTGTGGGGAAAGTGCGCAAACCTCTACAGAGTGTAATAAACTAATCATGGTTAGCCATGTCCCCGGTTATGGACATCTTGAGTATCTAGTACCTGGATTATCATGTGAATCTCAACATGTTACTCTAAAATTAATTTTGTTGGGTTTAATGATGTTACTTAATTGGGATTGAGAATGCTGTCAACCATTCCCCCCCCCCCCCCCCCCCCCCCCCCCCCCCCCCCCCCCCCCCCCCCCCCCCCCCCCCCCCCCCCCCCCCCCCCCCCCCCCCCCCCCCCCCCCCCCCCCCCCCCCCCCCCCCCCCCCCCCCCCCCCCCCCCCCCCCCCCCCCCCCCCCCCCCCCCCCCCCCCCCCCCCCCCCCCCCCCCCCCCCCCCCCCCCCCCCCCCCCCCCCCCCCCCCCCCCCCCCCCCCCCCCCCCCCCCCCCCCCCCCCCCCCCCCCCCCCCCCCCCCCCCCCCCCCCCCCCCCCCCCCCCCCCCCCCCCCCCCCCCCCCCCCCCCCCCCCCCCCCCCCCCCCCCCCCCCCCCCCCCCCCCCCCCCCCCCCCCCCCCCCCCCCCCCCCCCCCCCCCCCCCCCCCCCCCCCCCCCCCCCCCCCCCCCCCCCCCCCCCCCCCCCCCCCCCCCCCCCCCCCCCCCCCCCCCCCCCCCCCCCCCCCCCCCCCCCCCCCCCCCCCCCCCCCCCCCCCCCCCCCCCCCCCCCCCCCCCCCCCCCCCCCCCCCCCCCCCCCCCCCCCCCCCCCCCCCCCCCCCCCCCCCCCCCCCCCCCCCCCCCCCCCCCCCCCCCCCCCCCCCCCCCCCCCCCCCCCCCCCCCCCCCCCCCCCCCCCCCCCCCCCCCCCCCCCCCCCCCCCCCCCCCCCCCCCCCCCCCCCCCCCCCCCCCCCCCCCCCCCCCCCCCCCCCCCCCCCCCCCCCCCCCCCCCCCCCCCCCCCCCCCCCCCCCCCCCCCCCCCCCCCCCCCCCCCCCCCCCCCCCCCCCCCCCCCCCCCCCCCCCCCCCCCCCCCCCCCCCCCCCCCCCCCCCCCCCCCCCCCCCCCCCCCCCCCCCCCCCCCCCCCCCCCCCCCCCCCCCCCCCCCCCCCCCCCCCCCCCCCCCCCCCCCCCCCCCCCCCCCCCCCCCCCCCCCCCCCCCCCCCCCCCCCCCCCCCCCCCCCCCCCCCCCCCCCCCCCCCCCCCCCCCCCCCCCCCCCCCCCCCCCCCCCCCCCCCCCCCCCCCCCCCCCCCCCCCCCCCCCCCCCCCCCCCCCCCCCCCCCCCCCCCCCCCCCCCCCCCCCCCCCCCCCCCCCCCCCCCCCCCCCCCCCCCCCCCCCCCCCCCCCCCCCCCCCCCCCCCCCCCCCCCCCCCCCCCCCCCCCCCCCCCCCCCCCCCCCCCCCCCCCCCCCCCCCCCCCCCCCCCCCCCCCCCCCCCCCCCCCCCCCCCCCCCCCCCCCCCCCCCCCCCCCCCCCCCCCCCCCCCCCCCCCCCCCCCCCCCCCCCCCCCCCCCCCCCCCCCCCCCCCCCCCCCCCCCCCCCCCCCCCCCCCCCCCCCCCCCCCCCCCCCCCCCCCCCCCCCCCCCCCCCCCCCCCCCCCCCCCCCCCCCCCCCCCCCCCCCCCCCCCCCCCCCCCCCCCCCCCCCCCCCCCCCCCCCCCCCCCCCCCCCCCCCCCCCCCCCCCCCCCCCCCCCCCCCCCCCCCCCCCCCCCCCCCCCCCCCCCCCCCCCCCCCCCCCCCCCCCCCCCCCCCCCCCCCCCCCCCCCCCCCCCCCCCCCCCCCCCCCCCCCCCCCCCCCCCCCCCCCCCCCCCCCCCCCCCCCCCCCCCCCCCCCCCCCCCCCCCCCCCCCCCCCCCCCCCCCCCCCCCCCCCCCCCCCCCCCCCCCCCCCCCCCCCCCCCCCCCCCCCCCCCCCCCCCCCCCCCCCCCCCCCCCCCCCCCCCCCCCCCCCCCCCCCCCCCCCCCCCCCCCCCCCCCCCCCCCCCCCCCCCCCCCCCCCCCCCCCCCCCCCCCCCCCCCCCCCCCCCCCCCCCCCCCCCCCCCCCCCCCCCCCCCCCCCCCCCCCCCCCCCCCCCCCCCCCCCCCCCCCCCCCCCCCCCCCCCCCCCCCCCCCCCCCCCCCCCCCCCCCCCCCCCCCCCCCCCCCCCCCCCCCCCCCCCCCCCCCCCCCCCCCCCCCCCCCCCCCCCCCCCCCCCCCCCCCCCCCCCCCCCCCCCCCCCCCCCCCCCCCCCCCCCCCCCCCCCCCCCCCCCCCCCCCCCCCCCCCCCCCCCCCCCCCCCCCCCCCCCCCCCCCCCCCCCCCCCCCCCCCCCCCCCCCCCCCCCCCCCCCCCCCCCCCCCCCCCCCCCCCCCCCCCCCCCCCCCCCCCCCCCCCCCCCCCCCCCCCCCCCCCCCCCCCCCCCCCCCCCCCCCCCCCCCCCCCCCCCCCCCCCCCCCCCCCCCCCCCCCCCCCCCCCCCCCCCCCCCCCCCCCCCCCCCCCCCCCCCCCCCCCCCCCCCCCCCCCCCCCCCCCCCCCCCCCCCCCCCCCCCCCCCCCCCCCCCCCCCCCCCCCCCCCCCCCCCCCCCCCCCCCCCCCCCCCCCCCCCCCCCCCCCCCCCCCCCCCCCCCCCCCCCCCCCCCCCCCCCCCCCCCCCCCCCCCCCCCCCCCCCCCCCCCCCCCCCCCCCCCCCCCCCCCCCCCCCCCCCCCCCCCCCCCCCCCCCCCCCCCCCCCCCCCCCCCCCCCCCCCCCCCCCCCCCCCCCCCCCCCCCCCCCCCCCCCCCCCCCCCCCCCCCCCCCCCCCCCCCCCCCCCCCCCCCCCCCCCCCCCCCCCCCCCCCCCCCCCCCCCCCCCCCCCCCCCCCCCCCCCCCCCCCCCCCCCCCCCCCCCCCCCCCCCCCCCCCCCCCCCCCCCCCCCCCCCCCCCCCCCCCCCCCCCCCCCCCCCCCCCCCCCCCCCCCCCCCCCCCCCCCCCCCCCCCCCCCCCCCCCCCCCCCCCCCCCCCCCCCCCCCCCCCCCCCCCCCCCCCCCCCCCCCCCCCCCCCCCCCCCCCCCCCCCCCCCCCCCCCCCCCCCCCCCCCCCCCCCCCCCCCCCCCCCCCCCCCCCCCCCCCCCCCCCCCCCCCCCCCCCCCCCCCCCCCCCCCCCCCCCCCCCCCCCCCCCCCCCCCCCCCCCCCCCCCCCCCCCCCCCCCCCCCCCCCCCCCCCCCCCCCCCCCCCCCCCCCCCCCCCCCCCCCCCCCCCCCCCCCCCCCCCCCCCCCCCCCCCCCCCCCCCCCCCCCCCCCCCCCCCCCCCCCCCCCCCCCCCCCCCCCCCCCCCCCCCCCCCCCCCCCCCCCCCCCCCCCCCCCCCCCCCCCCCCCCCCCCCCCCCCCCCCCCCCCCCCCCCCCCCCCCCCCCCCCCCCCCCCCCCCCCCCCCCCCCCCCCCCCCCCCCCCCCCCCCCCCCCCCCCCCCCCCCCCCCCCCCCCCCCCCCCCCCCCCCCCCCCCCCCCCCCCCCCCCCCCCCCCCCCCCCCCCCCCCCCCCCCCCCCCCCCCCCCCCCCCCCCCCCCCCCCCCCCCCCCCCCCCCCCCCCCCCCCCCCCCCCCCCCCCCCCCCCCCCCCCCCCCCCCCCCCCCCCCCCCCCCCCCCCCCCCCCCCCCCCCCCCCCCCCCCCCCCCCCCCCCCCCCCCCCCCCCCCCCCCCCCCCCCCCCCCCCCCCCCCCCCCCAAGTCCTACGAACTCTTACAGTGGTACACTAGCAGATGTAGGGGATGTAGGTTGGTACGGTCTACCCGTTCGTAAGGTGCTAGCGCTTCTGAAAGACTATGTCTCGGTCATCCATTTCTCAAACACCTTGTAGTGCGAGAAATCCAACGGAGGAGATCAGGTCTTGTGGGGAAAAGTGCGCAAACCTCTGCAGAGTGTATAAACTAGTCATGATTAGCCGTGTCCCCGGTTATGGACATCTTGAGTATCTAGTACCTGGATTATCATGTGAATCTCATCATGTTACTCTAATTAAGTTTGTTGGGTTTTTAATGATAATGCTTAATTGGGAGGGGGGGGGGGGGGGGGGGGGGGGGGGGGGGGGGGGGGGGGGGGGGGGGGGGGGGGTAGTAGGGAAAATTTGGCTTTACGCAAAAAATGTAACCATAGAGCTTTCCACCAGCCATATATGCATATAGAATAGCCATATTCTTTTATTACTCTCTATGTGTTACATTGCCAGCATATTCCGGGGGGGGGGGGGGGGGGGGGGGGGGGGGGGGGGGGGGGGGGGGGGGGGGGGGGGGGGGGGGGGGGGGGGGGGGGGGGGGGGGGGGGGGGGGGGGGGGGGGGGGGGGGGGGGGGGGGGGGGGGGGGGGGGGGGGGGGGGGGGGGGGGGGGGGGGGGGGGGGGGGGGGGGGGGGGGGGGGGGGGGGGGGGGGGGGGGGGGGGGGGGGGGGGGGGGGGGGGGGGGGGGGGGGGGGGGGGGGGGGGGGGGGGGGGGGGGGGGGGGGGGGGGGGGGGGGGGGGGGGGGGGGGGGGGGGGGGGGGGGGGGGGGGGGGGGGGGGGGGGGGGGGGGGGGGGGGGGGGGGGGGGGGGGGGGGGGGGGGGGGGGGGGGGGGGGGGGGGGGGGGGGGGGGGGGGGGGGGGGGGGGGGGGGGGGGGGGGGGGGGGGGGGGGGGGGGGGGGGGGGGGGGGGGGGGGGGGGGGGGGGGGGGGGGGGGGGGGGGGGGGGGGGGGGGGGGGGGGGGGGGGGGGGGGGGGGGGGGGGGGGGGGGGGGGGGGGGGGGGGGGGGGGGGGGGGGGGGGGGGGGGGGGGGGGGGGGGGGGGGGGGGGGGGGGGGGGGGGGGGGGGGGGGGGGGGGGGGGGGGGGGGGGGGGGGGGGGGGGGGGGGGGGGGGGGGGGGGGGGGGGGGGGGGGGGGGGGGGGGGGGGGGGGGGGGGGGGGGGGGGGGGGGGGGGGGGGGGGGGGGGGGGGGGGGGGGGGGGGGGGGGGGGGGGGGGGGGGGGGGGGGGGGGGGGGGGGGGGGGGGGGGGGGGGGGGGGGGGGGGGGGGGGGGGGGGGGGGGGGGGGGGGGGGGGGGGGGGGGGGGGGGGGGGGGGGGGGGGGGGGGGGGGGGGGGGGGGGGGGGGGGGGGGGGGGGGGGGGGGGGGGGGGGGGGGGGGGGGGGGGGGGGGGGGGGGGGGGGGGGGGGGGGGGGGGGGGGGGGGGGGGGGGGGGGGGGGGGGGGGGGGGGGGGGGGGGGGGGGGGGGGGGGGGGGGGGGGGGGGGGGGGGGGGGGGGGGGGGGGGGGGGGGGGGGGGGGGGGGGGGGGGGGGGGGGGGGGGGGGGGGGGGGGGGGGGGGGGGGGGGGGGGGGGGGGGGGGGGGGGGGGGGGGGGGGGGGGGGGGGGGGGGGGGGGGGGGGGGGGGGGGGGGGGGGGGGGGGGGGGGGGGGGGGGGGGGGGGGGGGGGGGGGGGGGGGGGGGGGGGGGGGGGGGGGGGGGGGGGGGGGGGGGGGGGGGGGGGGGGGGGGGGGGGGGGGGGGGGGGGGGGGGGGGGGGGGGGGGGGGGGGGGGGGGGGGGGGGGGGGGGGGGGGGGGGGGGGGGGGGGGGGGGGGGGGGGGGGGGGGGGGGGGGGGGGGGGGGGGGGGGGGGGGGGGGGGGGGGGGGGGGGGGGGGGGGGGGGGGGGGGGGGGGGGGGGGGGGGGGGGGGGGGGGGGGGGGGGGGGGGGGGGGGGGGGGGGGGGGGGGGGGGGGGGGGGGGGGGGGGGGGGGGGGGGGGGGGGGGGGGGGGGGGGGGGGGGGGGGGGGGGGGGGGGGGGGGGGGGGGGGGGGGGGGGGGGGGGGGGGGGGGGGGGGGGGGGGGGGGGGGGGGGGGGGGGGGGGGGGGGGGGGGGGGGGGGGGGGGGGGGGGGGGGGGGGGGGGGGGGGGGGGGGGGGGGGGGGGGGGGGGGGGGGGGGGGGGGGGGGGGGGGGGGGGGGGGGGGGGGGGGGGGGGGGGGGGGGGGGGGGGGGGGGGGGGGGGGGGGGGGGGGGGGGGGGGGGGGGGGGGGGGGGGGGGGGGGGGGGGGGGGGGGGGGGGGGGGGGGGGGGGGGGGGGGGGGGGGGGGGGGGGGGGGGGGGGGGGGGGGGGGGGGGGGGGGGGGGGGGGGGGGGGGGGGGGGGGGGGGGGGGGGGGGGGGGGGGGGGGGGGGGGGGGGGGGGGGGGGGGGGGGGGGGGGGGGGGGGGGGGGGGGGGGGGGGGGGGGGGGGGGGGGGGGGGGGGGGGGGGGGGGGGGGGGGGGGGGGGGGGGGGGGGGGGGGGGGGCATCCCGGTGACAAGCCATTTTCTCATGAGTGAGGAGCGGAGTCCACTCCTCTTGAGAATAACCCGCCTAGCATGGAAGATATAGACAGCCCTAGTTGATAGATGAGCTATTCGAGCATACAAAACAGAATTTCATTTGAAGGTTTGGAGATTGTCACATACAAATTTACTTGGAACGGTAGGTAGATACTGCATATAGGAAGGTACCGTGGACACATATGGAATAATTTTTGGGGTTTATGGAGTTGGATGCACAAGCAGTATTCTCGCTTAGTACAAGTGAAGGCTAGAAAGAGACTGGGAAGCGACTAGCTAGAGAGCGACAACAGTCATGAACATGCATTAAAATTAATCAACACTAAATGCAAGCATGAGTAGGATATAAATCACCATGAACATAAATATCATGGAGGCTATGTTGATTTTGTTTCAACTACATGCATGAACATGTGTCAAGTCAAGCCACTCGAATCATTCAAAGGAGGATACCACCCTATCATACCACATCACAACCATTTTAATAGCACAATGGCATGCAAGGTAAACCATTATAAACTCCTAGCAAATTAAGCATGGCATGAACAACTATAATCTCTAATTGTCATTGCAAACATGTTTCATTCATAATAGGCTGAGATCAGGAACGATGAACTAATCATATTTACAAAAACAAGATAGGTCGAGTTCACACCAGCTTCTCTCATCCCAATCAGTCCATCATATATTGTCATTATTGCCTTTCACTCGCACGACCGAACGGTGTGGATAATAATAATAGTGCATGTGCATTGGACTAAGCTGGGATCTGCAAGCATTTAATACAAAAGAGAAGACAAGGTAATATGGGCTCTTGGTTAAATCAACAATAATGCATATGAGAGCCACTCAACATTTTCATCATGGTCTTCTCCTCTCGACCCCCAAAGAATAAGAAAAGAAATAAAACTATTTACACGGGAAAGCTCCCAACAAGCAAAAGAAGAACAAGAAATCTTTTTGGGTTTTCTTTTAATTACTACTACTACATGCATGGAAAGTAAACTAGCTAAAAGCTACAACTAATTTTTTTGGTTTTTCTTAAGGTTTTTTCAAACACACAAGAAGAAGGCTTAGAAAAGAAAATAAACCCCCCCCCCCCCCCCCCCCCCCCCCCCCCCCCCCCCCCCCCCCCCCCCCCCCCCCCCCCCCCCCCCCCCCCCCCCCCCCCCCCCCCCCCCCCCCCCCCCCCCCCCCCCCCCCCCCCCCCCCCCCCCCCCCCCCCCCCCCCCCCCCCCCCCCCCCCCCCCCCCCCCCCCCCCCCCCCCCCCCCCCCCCCCCCCCCCCCCCCCCCCCCCCCCCCCCCCCCCCCCCCCCCCCCCCCCCCCCCCCCCCCCCCCCCCCCCCCCCCCCCCCCCCCCCCCCCCCCCCCCCCCCCCCCCCCCCCCCCCCCCCCCCCCCCCCCCCCCCCCCCCCCCCCCCCCCCCCCCCCCCCCCCCCCCCCCCCCCCCCCCCCCCCCCCCCCCCCCCCCCCCCCCCCCCCCCCCCCCCCCCCCCCCCCCCCCCCCCCCCCCCCCCCCCCCCCCCCCCCCCCCCCCCCCCCCCCCCCCCCCCCCCCCCCCCCCCCCCCCCCCCCCCCCCCCCCCCCCCCCCCCCCCCCCCCCCCCCCCCCCCCCCCCCCCCCCCCCCCCCCCCCCCCCCCCCCCCCCCCCCCCCCCCCCCCCCCCCCCCCCCCCCCCCCCCCCCCCCCCCCCCCCCCCCCCCCCCCCCCCCCCCCCCCCCCCCCCCCCCCCCCCCCCCCCCCCCCCCCCCCCCCCCCCCCCCCCCCCCCCCCCCCCCCCCCCCCCCCCCCCCCCCCCCCCCCCCCCCCCCCCCCCCCCCCCCCCCCCCCCCCCCCCCCCCCCCCCCCCCCCCCCCCCCCCCCCCCCCCCCCCCCCCCCCCCCCCCCCCCCCCCCCCCCCCCCCCCCCCCCCCCCCCCCCCCCCCCCCCCCCCCCCCCCCCCCCCCCCCCCCCCCCCCCCCCCCCCCCCCCCCCCCCCCCCCCCCCCCCCCCCCCCCCCCCCCCCCCCCCCCCCCCCCCCCCCCCCCCCCCCCCCCCCCCCCCCCCCCCCCCCCCCCCCCCCCCCCCCCCCCCCCCCCCCCCCCCCCCCCCCCCCCCCCCCCCCCCCCCCCCCCCCCCCCCCCCCCCCCCCCCCCCCCCCCCCCCCCCCCCCCCCCCCCCCCCCCCCCCCCCCCCCCCCCCCCCCCCCCCCCCCCCCCCCCCCCCCCCCCCCCCCCCCCCCCCCCCCCCCCCCCCCCCCCCCCCCCCCCCCCCCCCCCCCCCCCCCCCCCCCCCCCCCCCCCCCCCCCCCCCCCCCCCCCCCCCCCCCCCCCCCCCCCCCCCCCCCCCCCCCCCCCCCCCCCCCCCCCCCCCCCCCCCCCCCCCCCCCCCCCCCCCCCCCCCCCCCCCCCCCCCCCCCCCCCCCCCCCCCCCCCCCCCCCCCCCCCCCCCCCCCCCCCCCCCCCCCCCCCCCCCCCCCCCCCCCCCCCCCCCCCCCCCCCCCCCCCCCCCCCCCCCCCCCCCCCCCCCCCCCCCCCCCCCCCCCCCCCCCCCCCCCCCCCCCCCCCCCCCCCCCCCCCCCCCCCCCCCCCCCCCCCCCCCCCCCCCCCCCCCCCCCCCCCCCCCCCCCCCCCCCCCCCCCCCCCCCCCCCCCCCCCCCCCCCCCCCCCCCCCCCCCCCCCCCCCCCCCCCCCCCCCCCCCCCCCCCCCCCCCCCCCCCCCCCCCCCCCCCCCCCCCCCCCCCCCCCCCCCCCCCCCCCCCCCCCCCCCCCCCCCCCCCCCCCCCCCCCCCCCCCCCCCCCCCCCCCCCCCCCCCCCCCCCCCCCCCCCCCCCCCCCCCCCCCCCCCCCCCCCCCCCCCCCCCCCCCCCCCCCCCCCCCCCCCCCCCCCCCCCCCCCCCCCCCCCCCCCCCCCCCCCCCCCCCCCCCCCCCCCCCCCCCCCCCCCCCCCCCCCCCCCCCCCCCCCCCCCCCCCCCCCCCCCCCCCCCCCCCCCCCCCCCCCCCCCCCCCCCCCCCCCCCCCCCCCCCCCCCCCCCCCCCCCCCCCCCCCCCCCCCCCCCCCCCCCCCCCCCCCCCCCCCCCCCCCCCCCCCCCCCCCCCCCCCCCCCCCCCCCCCCCCCCCCCCCCCCCCCCCCCCCCCCCCCCCCCCCCCCCCCCCCCCCCCCCCCCCCCCCCCCCCCCCCCCCCCCCCCCCCCCCCCCCCCCCCCCCCCCCCCCCCCCCCCCCCCCCCCCCCCCCCCCCCCCCCCCCCCCCCCCCCCCCCCCCCCCCCCCCCCCCCCCCCCCCCCCCCCCCCCCCCCCCCCCCCCCCCCCCCCCCCCCCCCCCCCCCCCCCCCCCCCCCCCCCCCCCCCCCCCCCCCCCCCCCCCCCCCCCCCCCCCCCCCCCCCCCCCCCCCCCCCCCCCCCCCCCCCCCCCCCCCCCCCCCCCCCCCCCCCCCCCCCCCCCCCCCCCCCCCCCCCCCCCCCCCCCCCCCCCCCCCCCCCCCCCCCCCCCCCCCCCCCCCCCCCCCCCCCCCCCCCCCCCCCCCCCCCCCCCCCCCCCCCCCCCCCCCCCCCCCCCCCCCCCCCCCCCCCCCCCCCCCCCCCCCCCCCCCCCCCCCCCCCCCCCCCCCCCCCCCCCCCCCCCCCCCCCCCCCCCCCCCCCCCCCCCCCCCCCCCCCCCCCCCCCCCCCCCCCCCCCCCCCCCCCCCCCCCCCCCCCCCCCCCCCCCCCCCCCCCCCCCCCCCCCCCCCCCCCCCCCCCCCCCCCCCCCCCCCCCCCCCCCCCCCCCCCCCCCCCCCCCCCCCCCCCCCCCCCCCCCCCCCCCCCCCCCCCCCCCCCCCCCCCCCCCCCCCCCCCCCCCCCCCCCCCCCCCCCCCCCCCCCCCCCCCCCCCCCCCCCCCCCCCCCCCCCCCCCCCCCCCCCCCCCCCCCCCCCCCCCCCCCCCCCCCCCCCCCCCCCCCCCCCCCCCCCCCCCCCCCCCCCCCCCCCCCCCCCCCCCCCCCCCCCCCCCCCCCCCCCCCCCCCCCCCCCCCCCCCCCCCCCCCCCCCCCCCCCCCCCCCCCCCCCCCCCCCCCCCCCCCCCCCCCCCCCCCCCCCCCCCCCCCCCCCCCCCCCCCCCCCCCCCCCCCCCCCCCCCCCCCCCCCCCCCCCCCCCCCCCCCCCCCCCCCCCCCCCCCCCCCCCCCCCCCCCCCCCCCCCCCCCCCCCCCCCCCCCCCCCCCCCCCCCCCCCCCCCCCCCCCCCCCCCCCCCCCCCCCCCCCCCCCCCCCCCCCCCCCCCCCCCCCCCCCCCCCCCCCCCCCCCCCCCCCCCCCCCCCCCCCCCCCCCCCCCCCCCCCCCCCCCCCCCCCCCCCCCCCCCCCCCCCCCCCCCCCCCCCCCCCCCCCCCCCCCCCCCCCCCCCCCCCCCCCCCCCCCCCCCCCCCCCCCCCCCCCCCCCCCCCCCCCCTCCTGATCTTGTCATTTTGCGCCATGCTTTGTTTCGTGATACAACTTTCAGCCTAGGCGCTATTGTTGCTAAACGATTAAGTCTGGACCGTACAAAGGGCCCCATCTTCGGAGGCATCTTTGCTTCACGCCTTGCTGAACACTTTGAGATACCTATTAGGCATTATGAGAAAGAGGAAAAGTTGCTGCCCCCTGTTTTTCTAGATTATAAGAGTATGGTAGCACATGATTTTATTGTTAAAAATAAGAAGAAGATGCTTAAGTATAATTTGATATTTGATAAAACTCACTGTGAGATTATTACCTTGCCTGCACCCTCTTTGTTTAACATACTTTCAGGCACGTACCTCATCTTGCCAGAGGCCATTTATGCATACTAGAGGCTGACACAAGTCCCAGAGCCTGAGCCTGAGCCACCACTTGACCCTTATCGACAGTCTGTTTATCAGTCGGATCCGGAGGAGATCGCCAACCAGTGGCACCCTGAGGACCCTCCTCAGTACACTGGAGAGAGTAGCTTCGATCCGTGGGCATAGACCAACTTAGGCCAAAAGCCTAAGGGGGGGGGGGGGGGGGGGGGGGGGGGGGGGGGGGGGGGGGGGGGGGGGGGGGGGGGGGGGGGGGGGGGGGGGGGGGGGGGGGGGGGGGGGGGGGGGGGGGGGGGGGGGGGGGGGGGGGGGGGGGGGGGGGGGGGGGGGGGGGGGGGGGGGGGGGGGGGGGGGGGGGGGGGGGGGGGGGGGGGGGGGGGGGGGGGGGGGGGGGGGGGGGGGGGGGGGGGGGGGGGGGGGGGGGGGGGGGGGGGGGGGGGGGGGGGGGGGGGGGGGGGGGGGGGGGGGGGGGGGGGGGGGGGGGGGGGGGGGGGGGGGGGGGGGGGGGGGGGGGGGGGGGGGGGGGGGGGGGGGGGGGGGGGGGGGGGGGGGGGGGGGGGGGGGGGGGGGGGGGGGGGGGGGGGGGGGGGGGGGGGGGGGCGAATAACTGGAAGACACCTGGCACATCGGTCTCGGGGCGTCACAATTATTATTATCCACACCATTTGGTCGTGCGAGTGAAAGGTAATAATGACGATATATAATGGACTTATTGAGATGAGAGAAGCTGGTACGAACTCGACCTATCTTGTTTTTGTAAATATGATTAGTTCATCGTTACTGATATAGCCCATTATGAATGAAACATATTTGCAATGATAATTATAGATTATAGTTGCCAATGCCATGCTTAATTTGCTAGGAGTTTATAATGGTTTACCTTGCGTGCCAACATGCTATTCAAATGGTTGTGATGTGGTATGATAGGGTGGTATCCTCCTTTGAACGATTCGAGTGTCTTGACTTGGCACATGTTCATTCATGTAGTTGAAGCAAAATCAACGTAGCCTCCACGATATTTATGTTCATGGTGATTTATATCCTACTCATGCTTGCACTCATTGTTGATTAATCTTAATGCATATTCATGACTGTTGTCGCTCTCTAGTTGGTCGCTTCCTAGTCTCTTTCTAGCCTTCACTTGTAGTAAGCGGGAATACTGCTTGTGCATCCACTTCCATAAAACCCCAAAGTTATTCCATATGAGTCCAC
>JAAAWM010010286.1:0-37671 GCA_036873465.1 Thinopyrum obtusiflorum | reverse complement strand
ACAAAAGCGCCCGCCGGATTGCCTGCGTACCGCGCTTCCGGACGGGTCTCCTTTGACGTGAGCTGCGGTGCATCACACCCGGCGTCGAGGGTACACGGTGACATGTTCGTGTGCGAACACACTTTTTGGCGACTCCGCTGGGGACTGAAGATCAATCATCATCATCATCCATCATGTCTGGCAACGACAAGATTCCCAAGCCCTCGGAAATCAACGCCGATAACATAATCAAGCCCAATTTTGAGGAGTTATCGGAGGAACATCGCCAAGCTTATGAGGAGTACAAGAAGGCGCGTGAAGAGAAGGAGATGCAGGAGTTCCTTGCTAAGTTCAAGAAGGATCGTCAAGGCAATATCACTCCGGTTGGAGAAATCAAGTTTCCTCCTCTTCATGGTGAACAGGTTAAACCCTCTGTAAGTAATACCTTCTCTCCCGAGGTATGGGCTGAAATTGATAGCCGCATTACTGATAGCAATAATCTTTTATACCAAATTTTCTTGGAAAATAGTAATGCTAAAAGTAGTATGCCTCAATCATCTAGTGGTAATGTTGGTGTGCCTGTTACCGCAGAAATCCCTAATCCAACTTTACCTATTTCATCGGCGCATCCCGTGCCGATGAATTATTATCCTAGCCCAACGAATCAGATTGTTGCTGCACCCATTAATCCTATCATGAGTATGCCAAGTTCGGTGGTGACACCGAACCAAACCCTACCTACAAGTGCAAATGTTGTTAGATCATTGCCGAATCACAATTCGGCATACTTGCCACAATTCACACCTGTAGCTACTAACCCTACTCCTCCTATACCAATGCCACAAGCTTCATCGTCCACTACAGATGATGGTCTAGCTAATCTTAGGGAGGAGATGGCTAAGATGCTCCGAGAGAATTTTGGAGTTGAGTTACCAAGGAACCGTATTTACCAAAAGCCATATCCAGAATACTTTGATGCAATTCAATGCCCTCCGGGATATAAAATTCCAGATTTTGTTAAGTTTAATGGAGAGGGCACAAAAACCACATGGGAGCATGTTAGTCAATACTTGGCACAATTGGGTGAAGCAGGCTCACTAAATGAATTGAAAGTGCGTTTATTTCCTTTATCTTTAACCGGTACCGCATTTTCATGGTTTGCCGCTTTACCACATGGTTCTGTTCGTTTATGGTCGCAACTAGAGCACAAATTTCATGATCATTTTTATAGTGGCGATAATGAGCTTAAGTTGTCCCATCTTACATCGGTTAGACAAAAGCATGATGAATCGGTCTCCGATTATGTCAAGAGATTTAGAGATACAAAAAACCGGTGCTATAGTTTGGTGATAACCGAGAGAGATTTGGCTGATCTTGTGCTTAATGGTTTGAGAACTTACATTAGAGAAAGGCTAGAAGGATATGAGTTCTTAAATATCAACCAAGTCTTGCAAAGGGCTTTGGCTCAAGAAAGCCGAAGCAAAGATCTTAAAGAGGTGCATAGATATAAAACTGATCGTCCTAAGATGAATATGGTTGAATATGATAGTGATCGTTCGGACGATGAGGGTGATATTTATGCTGCTGAATTTGTTTGGCCCTCGAAGGCCAAACCATTTACTTGCAATGATTTAAAGCCGATTCATAAGAATCGTGATGATGAGATGAAGTTTACTTTTAATATTGCTAAATGTGATAGAATATTTGATGCTTTGCTACAAGCTAAGATTATTAGAATATCTCATACTTTACCGCCGTTTGAAGAGCTGAAACGGCGTGCTTATTGCAAGTATCATAATTCTTTTTCTCATGCGACTAATGATTGCAATGTTTTTCGACGACAGATACAATCGGCCATTAATGACGGACGATTGAACTTTTCTGAGATGCAAGTTGATAAGCAGCCCTTCCCAATGAATACTCTGGATTTGGAGGGGAAAAAGGTGCTCATTCGGCCGGAAGTGGCCGAATCCGCTAATAAAACTAATATTGTCATTGGTGAGCCCAGGAAAAACAGAGATGGCGACAAGGTCTTGGAAAGGCAAGTGGTGCTCGACAAGCAACCCGATGGCGGGGAGATAATCAAAATCACTGTCAAGAATCCTGCACTCGGGGGGCAACCACAAGAGCAAGAGAGTACCCGTGTCAAATTTGTCAAGCCCAAGAGTCCGGAAGTTGGCAAGTGGAAGCTGAATGAAGCCAAAGTGCAGCGCAAGAGAGCCAAGCCAACTTTTGATATGTTGCTGTCCAAGTATGCTAATCAAGCGGCCGGTTCTAGCTCTAATCGGTCATCAAATTTGAAGCGCCCAAGACCACCTCCGAGGCAAGAATTGCAGCATCACACAAGGCCATACGGGCCATGGGCGCCAGGACCGTGGATGGCGCCAGCTCCCTATGCACCCTACTTCATAGGAGGATTCAATGGAGGATGGGGGCAGCCCCCAATGGCCCCTTATGCTTTTCATCCAGGATGGGCAGAACCAAGGAGGCCTATGCGTGAGAGGCTTTCTTATCCCGCACGTGGCCATTTGAACAATGGTGTCAATCGGCCGATGCAGAATAATCAAGAAAAGGTCAACAAACAGGTGTGGCGTGTCAAATCACCAAGTGCAGCGGTTGAGTCTGAAAAGGGCAAAGAAAAGGTTGATGCCGACTCACTTGTCTTGGGCACTGAAACATTCGTCATACAACAGCCGACGGTACGTAACAACCCTACTGAGCCGATACTTGCTATCGCGCCAAAGCACTTGGCTAATGATCATGAAGCCAGCACGAGCAAAGCCAAGCCCAAAGATCCAAAATATATGCAACCTAAGTGGTGTCCTCCAGGGCTAACAAAAACGCAAAAGAGGAAGCTACAAAGGCTAAGGAGTAACGAGCTGGCAGAACAGGAGGCCGAAAAGCAAAGAGATAAGTGGTTTAATGACATTCGGCCCATGGTACCTACAAAACAAGTGTGGGTGCCTAAGCAAGTACAGAGTGCGGTGGTTTCTACATCTGTCACATCAGCATCTATACCGCCAAAGGAGGACGATGCCATTGCTATTACATCGTCCGCAACACCTATCGATTGCGCTCCGCTCGAACAGGTTTCAGAACCAATGAGCACGCCCGAGGAGGAGGAAGATATGGTGGATTATGAGCCTACACCGGTCCACGAAGGTATGGATATCAATATGGTGTTTTACTTACCCGCTGAGTTTCGTGCTGCAGATGAAGAAGGGGAAGTGGCTCAGCTGGATTTTGGCCCTAAGAATGCAATATTTGAGAAGCCAAAAGAGCCAGTGACACATTTGAAGCCGTTGTACCTCAGAGGCCATGTCAATGGATCACCAATTACTCGAATGCTTGTTGATGGTGGTGCCGTGGTGAATCTCATGCCCTATTCGGTATTCAAGAAATTGGGTTTGCCTCACGAAGGATTGATCAAGACCAATATGGTGCTTAACGGATTTGGAGGCAAAGAGAAAACCGAAGCCAAAGGTGTGACATACGTAGAGCTTACGGTTGGGAGCAAAACTTTGGCTACTGCATTCTTTGTCGCCGAGGTACAAGGTAACTATAACATCATCTTAGGCCGTGATTGGGTCCATGCAAACCAATGCGTGCCATCCACTATGCACCAGTTTTTAATTCAGTGGGTTGATGATGAAGTGGAGGTCGTTCATGCGGATAATTCGGCTTGCGTTGCTTTAGCCGATGCACCGGTGGATTGGCAACACCCCAATGCTGCTTGCTTGACGGGACGGGACTTATCAGAGTTTGATTTTCTCAGCGCCACTAAAAGTGGTTTTGTGCCCGTTTCTTTAAAGCCGGTTGATGGCAATCGGCTCCAAGGTATGATGCATTTAAATGGATCCTAACTCCGAGTGGTTACAAAAGCGGCTTGCAGAATATCGGGCCAATGGGAACGATATGTATGAATCTATAGAAGAGTTAGATGATATGGATAAACTTGGGCAAGGTTTTACATCAGCCGATCCATTAGAAGAAATAGATATTGGAGATGGCTCAATTCCTAGGCCGACATATGTAAACAAAAATTTGAAAGCCGATTGTAAAGATAAGTTAATCGAGCTATTGAAAGAATATGTTTGTTGCTTTGCATGGGAATATCATGAGATGCCAGGTTTAAGCCGAGAGCTAGTGGAGCATCGGTTACCTATAAAAGCCGGTTTTAGACCATATAAACAATCGGCTAGAAAGTTTAATCCAAAAATATATGACCGGATCAAAGAAGAGATCGGTCGTTTGGTTAAAGCTAATTTTATTAGACCTTGCAGGTATGCCAAGTGGATTTCTAATATTGTGCCCGTGGAAAAGAAAGGCTCCGGCAAGTTAAGGGTGTGCACTGATTTCAGAGATTTGAATAGAGCTACGCCCAAAGATGAGTATCCTATGCCTATAGCCGACATGCTTATTAATGATGCTTCCGGACATAAGGTTATTAGCTTTCTTGATGGCAATGCGGGGTACAACCAGATTTTCATGGCCGAAGAAGACATGTCCAAAACGGCTTTTCGGTGCCCCGGTTTCCTTGGCTTATTTGAGTGGACAGTGATGACCTTTGGATTGAAGAATGCCGGTGCCACATATCAAAGGGCTATGAATTTGATTTTTCATGATTTACTTGGTGTTATACTTGAAGTCTATATTGATGATATTGTTGTCAAATCAGATGCTTTTGAATCTCACTTAGCCGATTTGTGTTTAGCTTTTGAAAGGATGAAGAAATATGGACTAAAGATGAACCCTTTGAAGTGTGCGTTTGGCGTGTCGGCTGGTAAATTTTTGGGTTTCATTATTCATAAAGATGGCATAGAGATTGATCCCAAAAAGATAGAAGCTATACAAAAAGTGGAGGCTCCAACGTGCAAGAGAGATATGCAAAAATTCCTTGGCAAGGTCAATTATCTGAGGAGGTTCATAGCTAATTTGTCAGGGAAGGTTGATGCATTTACTCATATCCTTCGGTTAAAGAATGATGTTGATTTCACTTGGGGGGCAAAGCAGCAAGAAGCATTTGATATGATCAAGAATTATTTGTGCACTCCTCCGGTGATGAAGGCGCCCAAGCATAGGGAGCCCTTTAGACTTTACATTGCAGCCGAGGAAGGCGTTATTGGAGCTGTTTTGACTCAAGAAGCCGAAGGAAAAGAGCATGATATCACTTATTTGAGCCGACGCCTATTGGATGCAGAGACAAGGTATACATTTATTGAAAAATCATGCCTATGCTTATACTATGCTTGCACAAAATTGAGACATTATCTAGTGCCAAGTTCTTGCATAGTAGCTTGTCAAACCGATGTCATTAAATACATGTTGCATAGACCAATTCTTAGTGGTAGAATTGGTAAATGGGCTTATGCTTTAATTGAGTATGATTTGGCTTATGAATCTCTAAAATCCATGAAAGGCCAAATTGTTGCTAATTTTATTGTTGAGCATCGGATTAATGACAAGCAAGATTTTGATATAAACCTTGTCTCGTTAGTACCATGGAGATTATATTTTGACGGTTCAGTTTGTAGCAACGGCCAAGGTGTTGGTATTGCTTATATATCTCCTCATGGTGCTTTTTTTGAAGCCTCATGCCGCTTAGAATATTTTTGTACAAATAATCAAGCCGAATATGAAGCATTGTTATTCGGCTTAGAGATGTTGCTTGCTATAGGTGCTACACATATTTAGGCTTTTGGTGATTCGTTATTAGTAGTACAACAAGTATCCAAGGTTTTTCAATGTTTAGACGAATCACTTAATGTTTATCTTGATAAATGTCTAGATATAATTTCTACCTTGGATCACTTTAGAATTGCTCATATATCTAGACATGAAAATTGGAGAGAAAATGAGTTGGCACAACAAGCATCCGGCTATCATGTCGATCATGGCATGTTTCATATCTCTCAAAAGCCGATGTCTTGTCTTGCTAACATAGGAGAGACCGAACCAGAGCCCACTGATTCGGCCACTAACAATAAATCTAGTGTAGGAGAAAATCATGACTGGAGGAAGCCCATTATTGATTACTTGTGCAATCCGGGTGAAAGGGTGGACAGGATTGTTCGGCGCATGGCTTTCAAATATACGATGAGAGACGGTGGTCTTTATCGCCGAACAGTTGAAGATGTTCTTTTGAAGTGTCTGGACGAAGACCAAGCAAGAATTGCTATGGGAGAGGTTCATGAAGGAATTTGTGGCACTCATAAGTCGGCTCCCAAGATGAAGTGGTTATTACGACGTGCTGGATTTTATTGGCCGACGATGATCAATGATTGCTTCAGGTATTATAAAGGATGTGAAGCTTGTCAAAAGTTTGGTGATATTCAGTTAGCTCCTGCTGCTATGTTACATCCTATTATTAAGCCGTGGCCCTTTAGAGGTTGGGGATTAGACTTCATTGGAGAGATTCATCCGGGGGGGGGGGGGGGGGGGGGGGGGGGGGGGGGGGGGGGGGGGGGGGGGGGGGGGGGGGGGGGGGGGGGGGGGGGGGGGGGGGGGGGGGGGGGGGGGGGGGGGGGGGGGGGGGGGGGGGGGGGGGGGGGGGGGGGGGGGGGGGGGGGGGGGGGGGGGGGGGGGGGGGGGGGGGGGGGGGGGGGGGGGGGGGGGGGGGGGGGGGGGGGGGGGGGGGGGGGGGGGGGGGGGGGGGGGGGGGGGGGGGGGGGGGGGGGGGGGGGGGGGGGGGGGGGGGGGGGGGGGGGGGGGGGGGGGGGGGGGGGGGGGGGGGGGGGGGGGGGGGGGGGGGGGGGGGGGGGGGGGGGGGGGGGGGGGGGGGGGGGGGGGGGGGGGGGGGGGGGGGGGGGGGGGGGGGGGGGGGGGGGGGGGGGGGGGGGGGGGGGGGGGGGGGGGGGGGGGGGGGGGGGGGGGGGGGGGGGGGGGGGGGGGGGGGGGGGGGGGGGGGGGGGGGGGGGGGGGGGGGGGGGGGGGGGGGGGGGGGGGGGGGGGGGGGGGGGGGGGGGGGGGGGGGGGGGGGGGGGGGGGGGGGGGGGGGGGGGGGGGGGGGGGGGGGGGGGGGGGGGGGGGGGGGGGGGGGGGGGGGGGGGGGGGGGGGGGGGGGGGGGGGGGGGGGGGGGGGGGGGGGGGGGGGGGGGGGGGGGGGGGGGGGGGGGGGGGGGGGGGGGGGGGGGGGGGGGGGGGGGGGGGGGGGGGGGGGGGGGGGGGGGGGGGGGGGGGGGGGGGGGGGGGGGGGGGGGGGGGGGGGGGGGGGGGGGGGGGGGGGGGGGGGGGGGGGGGGGGGGGGGGGGGGGGGGGGGGGGGGGGGGGGGGGGGGGGGGGGGGGGGGGGGGGGGGGGGGGGGGGGGGGGGGGGGGGGGGGGGGGGGGGGGGGGGGGGGGGGGGGGGGGGGGAAGCCTAGATAGACATGGCCGATAGATAATTATCGCCCTAAGCAAAGGCATGGCCGATATATAATTATCGCCCTAAGCACATATGAATGGCCGATGGAGTGTTGACATCGTCCTTAGAATAAACTCCTTGCAAGTTATTTTTCGGCACGCAAGCTTTGCCGAAAAACAGGGGGGCATGTGTTGACACCAGATTTTGGCATGGTCAAAAACATAATTAAAAAAGCCTCAAATGGAAAAGTGCTCAACATGAGAAAGTTTCGTAACGTCAAAATGAGAAACTTTGATGTTTGGGCCATAGCCATCCGATCTCATCTCGAAGGCCGAAACTGTGTTCAAAGTACTGAGATTTTGTATCCAGAACACTGTTCGGCCAATTACACATTCAATATGGCCTCATATGAGAAAAGTTTCTACACGAATTGTCTTCGTCTCGTCGAAACGATCGATTTTGATATAAAAATTGTCTCAATCCGAGTTCGTATGCAAAAGTTAGAGCAATCGGAGTGCAGCCCTGTCATGAGGCGAGATGTGGCGCGCCCTACCAGACGCATGTCTGATGGGTAGCGCGAGGGAACAGATGTTTTGCGTGACTGTTTTGGCCCAGAAGATGGCGTCGAATCAAAAAACGTTCAACATGAAAGTTGTTCGTCTCGTCGAAACGGTCAAGATTGCTTTTGGGCTCGTTTCCATCCGAGGTCGTTTGCGACCACAAAAAAGACCCGCAAGGTGCAGCCAGTTTAGACCGAACCGTTTTGGAAAGTTCGGATAAAACCAATCCGAATTTGACTAGGGTTTTGGACGCGAATCCAAGCCTTTCCTTGCACGGGAAGTCCAGCCGCCTCTTATATACCTAAGGGGTGACGGCCGATTGAACAACACACAATCGAACAAATCATCTACCATCTTTTATCTTTTTTACCTTCTCCCTTTGTTCTTCTTCTTCCTCGTTCTTCGTTTGTTCTTCTTATTGCAGGGCGGCGAACCTCGAGGCCCTAGGGGCGGTCAGGCTGACCTAGGGCAGCCCATAGCCGCCGCGCGCCCTGACGGGGTCCCTCCCGGGCGTGTGGGGCTTCGGGTCCTCAAAAGCGCCCGCCGGATTGTCTTGCGTACCGCGCTTCCGGCGGGTCTCCTTCGACGTGAGCTGCGGTGCATCACCCCCGGCGTCGAGGGTACACGGTGACGTGTTCGTGTGCGAACAGCCCCTAGCTAGGCATAATGCATAGATTCAAGTATTGTCATCTTTAGTTTTATTTTCCATAGATGTGTTCTTGTTAGGAGGTTTTGCAAAAATAACTTGAAACACATTATCCATAGAAATGTTAGCATCATCAAGTTGCCCATCTACGTATCTCCTTTGATTTCCGGTCACAATCCAAGAATATTGTTAATTAATATCATTGAAAACTTGTTGGCTAATATCTAAAATGGGGATTTCCTTCTTAAGTTTCTCATCAAAAATTAGATTATTTCCAAGCAAATGTCTCAACATATAATCACTATTATAAAGGATCTCATCTGTTACCGGTTTTTCACGGCTCATACCATAAGAATCAAAAATATCCCTAGCTTCCCGTACTATGTAATTCATAAGAACAAGGGTAGCTAACTTTTTATCTTTAGGATTCTTTATAACGGGTAGCTCATAAAATAATCTTTGCAAGGTAGGATGGGTACGGATAAATCTATTTTCAAGTTTCAGAACTAGAGCTGAAGTAGCTTCCGCATAAGATTTAGTTCTTTTAAGTATAGGAGCATCATCAAGAGTCAAATTTCCAACACAATTGAAAAGTTCTTGGATATGTTCTTTTCCCATAACATTCCCTTGCCCCAAAACAAAAGTTTTAGCATCCAGATTACCAGATCGTCCAATTTTAGGAGTTAGGCCATCATCTGTTTCTGCCATACCAAAATCACTCGTGATGACAAGTTCAAGCAAACAAAAGATCGAACGAGAAACGGGCGAACGAAAAAGAGAGCGAATAAAATAGGCAAATTTTTGTGAAGTGGGGGAGATGAAAACGAGAGGCAAATGACAAATAATGTAAATTACAAGGAAATGAGGTTTGTGATTAGGAACCTGACAGATGTTGATGATGTCTCCCCGGCAACGGCGCCAAAAATTACTTTTGATGTCGCTTGAAACTACGTCAGTATTTTCCCAAAGAGGAAGGGATGATGCAGTACAGCTACGGTAGGTATTTCCCTCAGTTATGAAACCAAGGTATCAATCCAGTAGGAGAACCAGGCTACACTATGTAAACGGTACCTGCACACAAAGAACAAATACTTGCAACCCGACGCTTATGAGGGGTTGCCAATCCCTTCTAGGTAACGGCGTCAGAAATTGGCAAGTTGACGGGAGGGTTGACTTGATTCTCCCCAGCAAAAAGATAGATAAATTTGTGGTAGATTGGATAAATAGCTCTCGATAAAACGTGAAATAAAATAAATAATAAAAAGTGCAATAATGTATTTTTGGGTTTTTGGAATAATAGATCTGAAAATAACAGCAAATAAAAAATAGATCTCAAAGAAAATATGATAAAGAATAGGCCGGGGGGGGGGCGTAGATTCCACTAGTGGCTTCTCTCGAGAAATAGCACACGGTGGGTAAAAAATTACTTTTGGCCAATTGATAGAAGATCGTATAATTATAACTATATCCAAGGCAATGATCAATATATAGGCATCACGTCCAAGATTAGTAGACCGACTCCTGCCTGCATCTACTACTATTACTCCACACATCGACCGCTATCCAGCATGTATCTAGTGTATTAAGTCCATGGAGAAATGGAGTAATGCAATAAGAACGATGACATGATGTAGACGAGATATATTCATGAAGGAATAGCCCCCATCTTGTTATCCTTAATAGCAACGATACATGTGTGTCTTGCTGCCCCTTCTGTCACTGGGAAAGAACACCGCAAGATCGAACCCATCACAAAGCACCTCTTCCCATGGCAAAAAAATTGATCTAGTTGGCCTAACTAAACCAAAGATCCGAAGAAGAAATAAGAGGCTATAAATAATCATGCATATAAGAGATCAAAAGAAGACTCAAATATATTCATGGATATAGATCTGATCATACACTCAAAGTTCATCGGATCCCAACAAACACACCGCAAAAAGAATTAAATCAAATAGATCTCCAAGAGACCACTGTATTGAGAATCGAAAGAGAGAGAGAGGAAGCCATCTAGCTACTGTCTACGGACCCGTAGTTCTATGGTGGCCTACTCACGCATCATCGGAGAGGTACCAATCAGGATGATGAACCCCTCCGTGATGGTGTTAGATTGGATCTCGTGGTTCTAGAACTTGCGGCGGCTGGAATTGTGTTTCATCGACTCCTCTAGGGTTTCTGGAATATTTGACAATTTATAGGGCGAAGAGGCGGTGCAGGGGGGCTCTGTGGGGGGCACAACCCCCCTGGGCGCGCCCTGGTGGGTAGTGCTCCCCACGGGCCACTTGGTGTCTTCTGGTCCAGAAAAAATCTCCAAAAAGTTTCACTGTGTTTGGACTCCATTTGGTACTGATATTCTGCAAAGTAAAAAACAAGCAAAAAATAGCAACTGACACAGGGCACTATGTCAATAGGTTAGTCCCAAAAATGATATAAAGTTGCTATAAAATGATGGTAAAACATCCAAGAATGATAATATAATAGCATGGAACAAGCAAAAATTATAGATACGTTGGAGACGTATCAGCTTCTTTCTTTCTTTTTTGACTATGCCCCAATGCTTGATGCACGAGCCGATATATGAGACAACAATGTATGATATGCACGGGATAGACTTATGGCACCAATATGATAGCAAGATGATTGCACGCTTAATGTAGCTATGCGGGATAGGCGTATCACTATAGGTGCACAAAGAGCGTGGCCCGACAATTTCAACTCGCTAGTCTCGATTGGTAAGTGACGCAAAAAGGCTCGAGGCTATCAATGCAATGGCAAGGAATGAGTACAAGATGTCGCCGAGGTTACCATCCCGTGGGTTTTCGTTTGTAAGCAAGGACGGATGATGAAATCCTTGTTGATGTCGAACTGTCGGGGCGAAGATGAGTAGCGGTGTTGTCGAAGTCAAATCGTCCCTAATTAGCCGAAACACCTTAGGAAACGGAAACTGCAACTCAAAATCTCAAGGAAAATTGGGCAAAACGGGTCGAATGCGGAAGGGTGGATGGTTTTGGTGTGTAAATTTTGATGGAAGAAATTGATGGTGGTACTTATGTAGTTATAAGAGGGGTGTCGATAGCTACAAAATGAGGTGAAGAACACTGAAATCAGAGTTCGGGAGTGAAAGGTATGATGAAAACAAAAAATCAACCAAAGCAGTTTTTGAACTAGCTGACAGTCCAGTCCTAGGTAGCGGATAGTCCGTTCGTAGTCCGAAAACCTTCTCAATCGAGCGAAAAGTGCAATATTGGGGAGCGGACAGTCCGGTCCAAGAGCGATTTGGTCCTGATGGGAGCGGACAGTCCGGTACGGGGGTCGGACAGTCCGGCGCGGGCTGGCAAAACACAAACTTGAAACTTTTTAGGCAGAAATGAATGATTTCAAGCTCGAAATTGGTGGGTAAAAGAAAATTTTGGTGGATTTCGTGGTGGGGGTGGTGTGGGGTTTTGGTGAAAAGGTAGATCCACTTGCCAAACAACAAATTCATGGACCAAATCAACAAAATCTCACAAGATCCAACAAACGCAAAAAAAATTGGGGGAGATTATTTTTGTGGGGATTTTTGAATTGGGACAAAAAGCAACAAAATTAGGCTAGAATATGGGGGGTAGGGACTCCAAGATGTGAATCAACCTTGCTCATGATACCAAGATGTTGTAGGGTGGAACCCTAAGTGGAGATCATTTCACACTTGGCGGGGGAAAAGGGACGAACACAAGAACAAAAAGAGGAAATTCACTCAAACAAAACCCAATCACACATCCACTAGATTAGCATAGTTGAGATCCACAATAATACAAGAACAATCCAAGGAAACAAGCACAAAGGGAAGGTTATTCCCACTCCTAAGGAGGTGAGGTCTTGATGATAGTCTTCTGCAAAAGGAGGTCTTGATATCCACTTGGGATCCCCTCCTAAGATGTCTTGATCTCCAAGAGGAGTGGTAGAAGGAGCAAAGCTCTATCAATGTCTCACATATACTTTGCCAACCCTGGAAACTGAGACGTGCATGGAATATATAGTCTAGGGGCGAAAGGGTATGGGCCTCAGTGGTTACATGGGCTTTTTAGCCCAATTCATAGCGAAACTGGGCGGACCGGACAGTCCAGTGCGGCCGACCGGACAGTCCGGTGAGGTCAGGAGTAGCTGGGTGCTCGCTCAAGTGCGACCAGACAGTCCGGTGGTATGGAACGGACAGTTCGGTGAGTCCAGATACATTTTGGTGTGCGTCGGGACTGTCCGCTGTGGGGACCGGACTGTTCGGTAGTGTAATTTCTGTGCGACCAGACTGTCCGCTGTGGGGACCGGACAGTCCGGTAGTGCAATTTCTGCACGCTTCCTTTTCTTCATCTTGACACTTCCGGTCAGCTCTTGGGTCTTGGGGTCCTTCTCTTAGGCCTTGGAGGTACTCCTTAACCTCTTATCGGAGTTCGTCCTCGTACCTGATGATACATAGCACACTTTGGTGAGGTAGCATCCAAGTCCCATCCATATCCATATCAATCTCGTATAGGAGTGAATTCACCTTGCTTCCAATGGCACGTGCTCGAGCTCTTGTCGTAGGTCCACATGGGGCTTGATGTGTTGGTGTAGAGTCCATGGGGATGATCGAAGGATGCTCTGCATCACCTTGCCAAGCCTTTCCACGCCATCGGCGACACGGTGCCCTTTCCCAACTTCGAGACCAATGTCTCCTGGCTCTCTGCGGCCGAGGAGAAGATGCAGCAATGGGCCTAGCTTGAGGGCACCTCGACCCTTGTCATCCATGGTCGGCTGGGAGGCTCCTCTTCCTCAACCGGTGCTCGCAGCGGCCACCCATCTGGTGGTGCTCGTGGCACCCACGGTGACTCCTCCGAACATGGCGACACTGACTCCTCTACTGGTCACGGATCTAGCGGAGGCCAAGGCAGTGACGGCCCGGGCGGTGGCGCACAGTGTGGCTAGGGCGCCGCCGGCTACAGGCGTGGTCGCGGCCGAGGGCGTGGTCGTGGCGTCGACGGATGTACCGCACCGCAGCCTACTGCCATCACTCCATGGATGAGGTATTCCGTGTCGTACGGGGCAGCCCTTCCTCGCCCGGCGTGGGTGCCACCAAATGTCGTTGGCGTGCTCGGGCCCCGTCTCTTGTTCCAGTGCCTAGGCAGAGTACCGCGTGGTTGCAAATTGCATTGCTGAATCATGTTGGCTCCGCCAACTTTTGGCTGATCTTCACCAGCCTCCTACACGAGCTACTGTGGTTTATTGCGATAATGTAGGTGACATGTATTTGTCCTCAAAACCGCTGCAGCACCAAAGGAAGAAACATGTTGAGATTGATCTACACTTCGTTCGGGATCGCATCAACCTTGGCGAAGCTCGCATTCTACATGTGTCCACGACATCTCAGTTTGCAGATATTTTTACCAAAGGACTACCAACCTTAGTGTTCAATGATTTTCGGTCAAGTCTCAACATCCTAGCCAATGATGTTGGGACTGCGCGCGGGGGGGGGGGGGGTGCTATGTAACAGAACTCTCCAAGCAATGCATTATTCACAACAGAATTATCTGTCTAGCTATGAGATATGAGAACAAAAATGTTGTAAAACCTCATGGGACCCGAGAGCCAATTATTGCCATTGTATGGCAAAGAAAACACGATTTTTTCATGGCAAAAGTTTGAACAACTTGCCATGAACAAAAAGTTGCCGTGCTAAAAAGTTACAGGTTTTCCATGAGCTAAGATGAGTATTGGGCCATGGTTTATTTTTCCCATGGCTAAAAATAAGAATTTTCCATTGCAAAGAGATTTGAACAAATTGACATGGGGAAAAACTTTCTGGTGCTAACCTTAACGTATTTGCCATCAGCTAACGTGAGATTTGCCATGGGAAAAAAGGAATTTTCCTTGGCAAAAAATTTAGCTAGTGAACTCAGCTATATTGTCCATTAGGGAAAAAAGGATAGCAAATTAAGGAAATTCCCATGTTGTTAGGCATTTTTTTATGTAAAAAACATGGCAAATTTAAGTATTCCCTCTATAAAGAAATATAAGATTGTTTAGATCACTAATAGTGATCTAAACGATCTTATAATTCTTTACAGAGGGAGTATTTGACAAGCAATAGAAGATAAAGTTGGCACGTGTTTAAGTACTTGACATGCTATCTACAATGAAAAATGCGTGGTAGAGACATTTTGCCATGGTGTCTACAATACAAATGCCATGGAGAATACAATTTTTTGCCATGGTCAAATCCAGAAACAAAATGCATTTTGTTCTTGAATTGCCATGTTATAGTACGTTTTGTTCTTAAATTTGCCGTAAAAATAAAATACAAAACATGTTTGATCAAATGCCATGTTCTAGATAAACGTTTCAAGTAAACAAAAGTTTCAGTGAAGCGGATGGGAAATCTACTAATGTTCAACAAATTGTCATGTTGTACTCAATATCAAGTTCTACTCAATTTGCCATGTTCAATATTTTTCAAAAAATGCCATGTTGTACTCAATGTCTACCTAGGTCAAACAGGAAGACCACATCTAACTCAAAAATCGAAGATAACTGTAAAACGCCACGAGCTTACTAGGATGGAGGCTAGGCGGCGTCACATAAGCCTAGGAGTGGCCCCAAGCGGACGACGTCGGTCACTTGGCTCCTCCCCAGCAATCAGGTTGTTCACCTCCTCGCCAGGCTCTCCATCCCCGGCGACTAGGACAGACGACTGCTGGAGGAAGGCTCGTCGGGCGGATCTGGAGGAGCAGGTAGATGAAGGACGAGGACCCAACATCGGCGCGGGGGTGGCAGGCAAGCAATGAATCGAACCGGCAGCTAGCTAGTCCCGGGAACCGTGCATTTTTTTCGATAAAGGGCTTTTCATTGAATTGAAATATCGAGTTGATACAATCGCATCATAGAACGCCCGGCCTCTGCATAACAAGATGCACACAGCCAACAAGTCCAAAAAGTCGAAAAGGAAAAAAGAGAAGGCTCAAACAGCCACTACGACAAACTCAAAATAAAGCCAGCCTATGATGTGGCCGATCCTATCCGAAGATCACACCGCCATCCATGGGGGTAGAAAACCTCCCTGGCTGAACGCTCCAGCCGAGTAGACGCCATCATAAAAAGGTCTCTGTCCTCTGGCCTCTGCAGGATAGACCACATACGGAGCCATCGCGAACATATATGAATAACCTGCATAGGAGATGAAACACATTTATGGTTTAAAACAATGTCATTCCTGGTGAGCCACAGAATATCCCCTTCATCGATGGTGGCCAGCTGGTCCCGGCCTCCCCGCCAACCTCGGAGACGGTCGGCGAGGTGCCGACTCCCGCCCTTGCAGCGTGGCAGCCACGACGCGTTGCTCCTCGAGGTGGCGCGCACCCGACCAGCACACCGCACTCGTGCGCCACGCTGCAAGGAGAGAAGATAGTGGGGGTGTGTGGGGACCCGGTGTTGACGCGAACGATTCGCTGGTGATGACGTGGCATGGGGAGGGCATCAATATTCGAGCGACGGCTACGTCGCTACAATGATGTTCGCTCTGATCCTTCAAAAATCTGACGTCAATTTTTTTCAATTAGATGATGCCCCACACATTGTTGCGGGAATATTTTGCAATATATTTTAAAAGATATTGATTTTATGGTAAAATAAGAATATTCGAAGAAATAATATGGGAGCTAAAACAAAAAATACATATGTTTTATTGTGTTTGATTATCGTATTTTGGTAAAATATTTATTAAATATATCGTGCATGTTTGCATGTTGAGGTGAAAATTTTCCTATGACTCATTGAATGTTGAGGTGGGTCTTTTCTAATGCATGTTACTTATAGGTGCCATGCTTGCATGTTGAGAGAAATAGATTAGTGAGGGCTAGCTACAACACTAATGATCAGACTACTACTAATTGCTTCCCATCGAGGCAGATACCGTAGGATTAGAAGCATAGGAGCCACGCAATCTGATAGTGGCCCACGCATGGTTTCCCAAAGTAATAACTATGAACAACCATGCATGTTTGGTGGATACTAATAACTATGCACAGGTCACGGACTTTGAGTGAACTAATCCATGATTTTAGGAAGCAGCACAAATATTAGTAAACTATAATTCTGAATTCTAAAGGAAAATAATCAATCTGGTGAAAAAAGCTTCCGCACCATGCAGTTTGTTTCCTTATGAAGCAAACTTTGTATCCAATGTACGAATATTTTCTTCCAGTGCAACTAAAAGTTACTTTTACATCCAGAAAAGTGCTTCTATTCATTTGCACTACACCAAAATTCTGCTTATGTCGACTATTTTTTTTTTGCTTCCACATCGACTGAAAATTAGCATATGCTTCATGAGTATGTATAACATGTTTCCAACGACGTAAAAATTTGCTTCCTTCTTGTCACCAAATCATAGTGTTTCATAATATTTTGTTTCCAATGACCTAAATATTTCCTTCATTCTGGTCGCCAAACTTTTGCTTACACATCGACATAAATTAACATGCTTCAAATCATACGTTATGTATTCCCAATAATATTTGCTTGACTCTGCTATCCATGTGCTTCCTTACATGCTTTATACACTGAACAAGCCAACAGTTCATGTGGACCGAGAGTGCGTCATGAAACTACGTATCAAATTCAAAACTCCATTGAAACGTGAAAGCAAGTTGTATGGCGTAGAGAGAAAAATGTACTCAAAGCAAGCGTCCATGAAAGCACGAAACAAGTTGTATAAGGCAAGAAAAAGAATGTAGCTTAGTCACATTACTCGCCGAAAAATTGTTTCATGCTAGTGGATGATTGCTTCGATCTAGTAAATATGTACAATATATCAGTGTATTTTGTATGCTGCGCATAGACAATATAAGGACCAAAAAATTGTTTCAAGTGTAACATGAATTGCTCCCAACAGAAAAAAAATTAGTTGTTTCCAACAATAGGACATTGCTTCTGGTGATATTAGAATCTGCTTCCGAAGAAAATATGTTTTGCATTCAAATAAATCACAATTTTCTTCAACTTGAGCCAGATGCTAGCGCATTGTCTCTACTATGGAAAATATCGTCAACAACCTACAATCTTATCCAACTACGATCTCCTCGATGGGCATGGCATGGCCACGGGCTCCTTAGTGTCATCCACATCACCATAAATGTTGCACATACAGCTGGAGGCTATGGCCATTGCGTCATCAAGGGCGCCGCCGAGCAGAACTCACAGATGGTTGGATCACCTATATTCCAAGAAGTTTACAGAATATAGTTGAACTATGGAAGCAAAGTTCCGTTAAAAATTTACGGAAGCAAATTATCATGTGGTGCAAAACAATTGTATATTGGAAGCACACATAAGAAATAAGAGACGGTTTGCTCTACCACAACATAAATGATAGGATGTATTGCACAAATTTGAGAAGCATGGTTGTAGTGGTAGTACCCCTACATGGAAGGATGAAAGCTATGAAGCAAACAAGTGATGCTACCACAACACACATGCGACTTAGTGGAAGCATAGATATTTGAAACCGCATGTTATCATACTTGCCACAAAGTGTAGGTGTAGAAAATTTGTGATCAACAAACCATTTTTTATGAGTTAGGACATAGATTGTAGCATAGGAAACGTAGAAAAATGATTACAATGTAGAAGCACAAAGGTATGAAGTTGGATAATAATGAAAATGGTCATTGTTAGTGTTGGGTGGAAGCATGTAATTTTGAAAAATAAAACCAAAAAAATTTCTACCAACTGTGGATGCAAATATTTGGATGCTCCTATCTAACGGTATTTGGCTGGAATATCTGCACGGAAGCATACTGACAAACAAGCCTTTTAATAGTAGTTCTAACAAACAACCCTTGATGCTTATGTTTGGTATGATCATGCTTCCATCTTTCTAGAGGTGTGAAGCTGGGAAATAATACATATGGTGCATTATTAGTGTTGGGTGGAAGCATGTAACTTCTAAAAATGAAACCAAAAAATTTGTCGCCTCATGTTGGGATGTTGGAACATTTGGACACAACAAAATGGAAAGATCTTCCGAGCACAGCCAATCCAGGCGTGGAGATTCTATCTTAAGCAGGATCTCAAGTTGCTTAGATACAAAGTTAAAGAGAAGCATTTTCAAGAGCTTTCAGTCTAGATAGATAATAACATGTAAACCAATTATTTCATTTCCTAGAACTGGCATTGGTTAGGCCTTTTGGTCTACCCTTTCCTCCTTGTAATATAATTTTGTTTTATTAATATATACACTGTAGCACTATTGTTCTACGGTTTTCGGACCCAAAAAAATTTGTCGCCAACTATAGATGTATATATTTGGAAGCTCTCATGTAATAGTAGTTTGTTGGAATATTTGCACGAAAGCATACTAACAAACATGGATTTTAATAGCACATCTAAAAAATAATCCATGATGCATATACTTGGTACGGGCCTTCCAATTTTCTAGAGGTATGAATCTAGAAAGTAATGCAAAATGGTGCATTATTAGTGTTGGGTGGAAACATGAAATTTTAAAAAATGAAATAAAAAATTCCCGCCAACTGCGGGATGCATATATTTGGAAGCTCTTTATACAAGAAGCAATGAAACAATGTTTTCTCAGCATTTCAAACTATCATTGTAAGCACCGAATATTGAAACTAAGAAATATGCAAGATTGCCAGCGTACATATATGTGACACCCTGGTTTCTGCCCTCTTTCTTTTTCTGGATTTTTATTGCATTTTGATTTGAATTTGAGTTTTGAATCAACTCATTTGGACTTAATCACTTGGGCATTTCTTTGACTTTCACCCAAGTGACTCATCTCACTCTCAAACTCATCTCTCTCTCTCTCTCTCTCTCTCTGATATATCAAAATATGGCCATGGGAATATTTTTCTTAAATGAAAAATATTCATTTTCTCTCTGAAACACCACTTCATGCACTTCTACTACAAAGCAACCCTCATTTTTCTTGCCCACAAAAATCTGAGAAAATTCCTGAATATTCTTTGGACCTTGGCACACCTCCGTGTGCAAAAATATTTCATGGTTATTTGGAATATTTTTGCTATAGAAAATCTTTTCTGTTCTGTGCAGAAAATGCAGGTTGTGAAGGAAGTGCATTTTTCCTTGATCAAATTGAGCTGAAATTTTTAGGGCTTCATTACCCTGCTAAGAAACTCTTAACCACCAAAAATCAACTCTAAACTCTCTCTACATTCTTCTCTATTAGGCTCCAAAGTTTATGTCCAGAAACTTGCCAAGAGGCTACAGTCTCACTCAGTCGACATGGCTTCAACTCAAATGCTTGGATTGACCTAGTCTTGCATGAACAACACGCCAGACATGAATTTAATGCTCGGTGCGATGTGTAGCCAAAGTTCACGTGGTGACAGCATGTGGTCACGATGCCAGGCATGCATTCGACGCGCTCTGGGTGGCGCCGACGCCTCTGTTTCACTCGTGCGCATGCCCAAGGCCATACCCGCTCGCCACCTAGCGCCTGCTGAATCGACTCATCGCCCTTGACCCCTCCCTGCCGCTCGCCGACGCCGGAGTTCGCCGTAGCGAGCACGGGCACGACGCGGCCAAGTGCACAATGCGCCCATGCCCCTGTGCTCGTCTCCACCCGCGCCCTGTGCTCATTCCCGTCCTCCCACAGTGGCCGCGTGAGTCGTGGAGGCTTCCCCCTCTCTCACTGGCGCCTCTCGTCGCTGTGCGCCACTTCCAGAGTCTCCGGCGAGCTGTTGATCCCCGCCTCGGCTCCGCCTATATATAGAGCCCCTCCCTCGCCCTTCCGAGCATCCCACCTCACTCGCTCAACCTCCATAGCACCGTAGATAGCCGCAGCCCGGCCGGGCAGGCCTCTGGCTGCCGTCCCCATCCCGAGCTTGCCGACAATCCCCTTCCCCTTCCTCTGCCCCTCCCCACTCCACTACCTCTGAAGCTCCACCAACTACGCAAGTGTGTTCCTGGTGGTCCACTGGCGCTAGTTGGTGCCCCTGGAGCCACTGGAACGACCCCTCGACGTCGGTGTCTTCCTCTCCGACGACCTCCGCCCGCAGCAGCCGCTGGATATGACCACGCCAACCTCGTCCGTCCACCTCTCGCCAAGCTACGGGTACGGGCGGGTGCGCCGTAGTCTTGGGCGTCCCCCTATCCATTCCCTGGCGGCCGCCAACCTCTCCTCGCCGGAGAAACACCGGCGACGCGCTGCCCCTCCTCTGTTTCTCTCTCCCTCTCTCTAAACCTGACGGGCGAGGCCCACTGTCAGCCTCACCACTCGCGCCCGAAGCGGTACGAGTGGAGGTGTATTCGCTGAAATACGCCTTCGACGTCACCCCTCTCTGGATTTTTCAAAAATCAATTTAAATTCAGAATATTGACTGAACTTTGACCAGCTATAACTTTAGTTCTGTAAGTCCAAATGACATGATTCTTTTTGCATTGGTTTTGTGTTGAAATTTTCTATCAGCATGCAAAAGATGAGGTTTTTGCTTGCTGTGATTATTTTTTGGTGAATTAAACAGTGTTATGTGACATTTTATTTTTGTTATTTTAATTATTTTCAGAAGGGATTTCTTGCCTTGAAGATCACCAGAGGGAGTGTGACCCTCCTCTGCACTAAGGCAAGCCATCACAAATATTTGCGAGAGTGTCATTTCAATAACTATGGTTTTTACATGAATATGATCATTTTAAATGCAGATAGAAAATTCATATAAAGTTATTTGATAATAGTTTCATGTTCATGCTATATTGTTCTGTTATCAGTAGCATTTTAGTTGAATAACTAAGTCTATGCGGTAGAGTAATGTGATGTTATGATTGAGCTAGGTCATATCGGTGTTATGTTAAAATGATGCATATATGGATCATTGCATTTTCATGGCATTCTATGACTCGGTAAAATTATTTGCTAGTTGAAAACCTGATAATAAACCAACTTGAACATGTTGTTGATCGAGTCATGGTGCCACCGAATCGAGCTTCCCTAAGTGCAACCACATTTGCCTTTATGAGGGGGGCCCTTTCGCGGTCTGTTGTTATGCCTCTCGCCAGGGCCTCCAACTAGGGAAGGTTATTCGTTGGCACTACCCTGGCCCGGTAGGCAGGTACAACCTTGTGTGCCCGTAGTTGTTTTGGTACCATGTCCCCATTTGGGAAGATTCCCAGGATCGAAACCTGACTCTCCTGTGCATCCCTGTTACCAAAGTTATTCCTCACGCTTGACTCCATATGTAAATCATGAGCCACCTTCCTTGAGATATTTATTCCGGTATCAGACGCTACAATTATTCTCGTTACTCTGAACCCCTTTCACACTCTGATTCAGGCATCGAACGATTGCCCTACCCATTTGAAACTTTATACCTTCTTATATTTGCTCTCGATAAATTCCCTGAGTTCTGAAAACTCGAGAGATATCTAGGTGATTCATTCATGAGAAAACCCTAGTTGATTTCCCCTTGTAAAATTCCATCGATACCGAGTTACCCCTTATCCTCTTCATAAGTACGATGAAGATCCGGCAGGAAGAACGACAACTTCATCATGATGCAATGATGCAGAGAAAAATGAAGACATCAATGAGAAGGGATCAACATCTTCGAGAAGAGCAGACAAGACCGAGAAGGCTTGCTAGAATTTCGTAACCAAACATTTTCCTCTTACTCTACCTCTTAAATCTCGGGACGAGATTTCTTCGAGTGGAGGAGAATTGTAACACCCCCAGTATCACACTACAGTAATCTCCCCCTGATAGTGACCATGTCATCATGAACATCATGCTAATCTGCTACTTGTCCAAATCATAGCCAATTCAAAATTCAATTTGAATGTCAAATATTTATTTTTTCTGTCATGCAATTAAAATAGTTCATCCTATGGCAAATAATTCCTAGATATTTGTCATGTTGAAACCAATATTTTTGGAATTCCCAAATTGCCCCTGGGAATTTATTATCTGGTCCAACTGCATTATTTTGGCTCTCTTCTTTTTTCCAAAAATGCTTGCACCATTCAATTGCCCCCAAACTTTTTGTGCCATCTCTGTTTATTGTCAAGTAATTATGTGCCAAGTCTCATGACCAACAAAAATCATTTGCTAGCTCTGATTAATCCAACAGGAGCTTTTCCTTATTTCAGAAAAGAGAAATAAGAAAAGGGAAGAGAGCCCCTGTGCACTCGGCCCAGTTAGCAACAGGAGCAGGTGAGGCCCAGTCCAGCAGCTACAGTCGCCGTCCTCCTCACCTGCTCCCCCACCATGTCATCCTCCTGGCGGCCGACGCGCGCCGCGCCGCCCACAACGCGCCACGGCGACGGGGCAGTTGGCCGGGGAGATAAGGCCGCCCCGACGCCCACTCGCTCCCCCTGGCTCCCCTTCTTCCCCTTCCTTCGCCCTCTCTCTCGCAGCACACCCGCCCGAAACCATCGCCGTCGCCGCTCGCCATTGCCACGCCACGGGCCACCTCGAGCCTCTCCAAGACGCCCAGGAGCACCGCCGCGACCTCCTCTTCCTCTCCGCCAAGTCATCCGAGCCGGAGCTGCCCCGCATCTTCCTCCCCGGGGTCTTCTTCCTCCTCGGGTACCCAACGGTGCCGCCGTCAATTCGCCCAACCCCGACGTCCCCGCGCATCCCCGAGCCCTCCGGCAGATCCCTGTGAGCACGCGCTTCTCTCCACTCCCTCTCTAGTTCGATTTTGAGCTCGTATGCGTGCATTCCCCACCATGGCCGTACCTCGCCGCCGCCGCGAGCTCCGTTCCGGCGGGCTCCGGCCACCCTGGCTGCCGATGCTAGCTGCGCTGGATGCGGCACTCCAGCAGCTACTCGTAGGACCAAACGGCGCTCGAAACCGTGGCCGGAGCTGCGTTTCCGACCGTCACCGCCGCGATCGGCCTCGCCGGAGTACTGCCGCCGGCGCGCGCGCAGTTTAAACGCCGGTGGGGCCCGCGTGTCGGGTAGTTAGCACTAACCCGAGCCTAATCAGGCACTGACATGTGGCCCCGGTACTGTAGCACTTAATTAAAATGCCACTCACTGACAGTGGTCCCCACTAGATTAGTTAACTGGATTAAAAACACATTAAACACTGTTAAGTTAAACACTCACTGGCAGCTGGGTCCTACTAGACCTAGTTGACCTAGTCAACTTGCTGACTGGGCAGTGCCCAGTCTATGACATGTGGGACCCCTGGGCCCTCTTTGACCAGTCAAGCCTCCAGTTGACTGCTGACTGGGCAGTCAACTGGGGCCCACTGTCAGCCACACCAGCACTCTGCTGGGTGCACTAGTGGGTACCCGTAGCATTTTCATTTTAAAATAATTCGAATTAATAATAAAACAGAAAATCCAGAATATTAATAAAACTTTGAAAATTCATAGAAAAATAACCGTAGCTCAGATGGAAAAACTTTCTACATGAAAGTTGCCCAGAAAAATCCCACGAATCCGACGGTGCCATCCGTTTTCATGTCGGGACCCTCTACGTAGGAGAACCCGTAGCTTTTTGCCCGTTCCGGTAGATGAATAGTGCACTCCTACCGGTGAATAATTCCAACATTAATCCTAAAATAACTAAAATGACTTAGACGTACTTTTAGGCAACCTTGCACTGCATCTTAGCTATCACTTGACTCCGACACCGCAAACGTGCAACCGTCCCCCTCCGGTTCATCTGTCTGACAGACGTCCGGAACCGGGAATACTTCCCGGATGGGTTTCCCCTTCTACGTTAACGGTAGCACCGGGGGGGGGGGGGGGGGGGGGGGGGGGGGGGGGGGGGGGGGGGGGGGGGGGGGGGGGGGGGGGGGGGGGGGGGGGGGGGGGGGGGGGGGGGGGGGGGGGGGGGGGGGGGGGGGGGGGGGGGGGGGGGGGGGGGGGGGGGGGGGGGGGGGGGGGGGGGGGGGGGGGGGGGGGGGGGGGGGGGGGGGGGGGGGGGGGGGGGGGGGGGGGGGGGGGGGGGGGGGGGGGGGGGGGGGGGGGGGGGGGGGGGGGGGGGGGGGGGGGGGGGGGGGGGGGGGGGGGGGGGGGGGGGGGGGGGGGGGGGGGGGGGGGGGGGGGGGCGGGTTGACCTGAGAGGTGCCCGCGAGATAATTACGAGGCGTGGCCGGGCATTCTTAGCCCTTGTCACAAGACCTCGAGACGGGGCGACGGGGTCACATCTTTCGTGAGTCTCTGCTCGTTACCACGCGCTTCTAATCCACTACGGTTTGGATATTTGATCCGAGGGGCCTCTGGCCCGATAGCACTAACCATCACGTGGGCATAGTATGGGCGTTCTGCGTCGTGGTATCCGCCTATCTTTCTAGACGTCAGCAAGGGAGCGGCGTGCGCCGGGTTGGACTGGAACGCAACTGCACTTGTATAAGGGGTTGCTAGGTCTGCTCACCGGCCGCGTACGCAACGTGCAGGAGTGCAAAGGGCGATGGGCCCAAGACCCCTGCGCGCATAGGATTAGTCCGGCGGGCTGACCTCTCTGTTAAGTTTAGGTTGGGCTACGGCGTATTGTTTGGCCGAGGCCGGGCATGACCCATAAAAGTGTGTCCGGCCGGAGTTAAGCAAGCGTGGTGGGTAAGTTGGTGCACCCCTGCAGGGAAGAAACTTCTATCGATAGCCTGTCCTACGGTAACGGACACTCGGAGTTGTATCCCGATCGGTACAACTAGAACATGATGGAGATGATAACTGGATGCTAGGGCTCTGGGATTGCTTTCTCGCAGGGAGTCGAGAAAGGATCTCAGGCCGAGGTTGATGATACTACTACTACTACTTTACTTTATGTTACTCTACTCTCCTCTATGCTGCAAGACTGAAGATGCTGAAGATGCTAGTCCTCGATAGGACTAGGCTTTCCCCCTCTATTCTGGCATTTCTGCAGCCCAGTTCACATATACAGCCCTTCCTTGAAAATGTTGCATATGTAGTGTAGATCCTTGCTTGCTGAGTACTTCGGATGAGTACTCATGTTTGCTTTACTTTCTTTTTTCCCCATATTCATTCAATGCCGACAGACGACGGAGCCCCTGAGACTGTCGCCCCAGTCGACGACTACTGCTACTACTACTACCCTCCCGGCGAGTACTTCTACGAGGAGCCGACTGACGACCAGGAGTAGGATCGGAGGATCCAGGGCAGGAGGCCCACGCCTTTCAATCGTAGTATTTTATTTTGCCCCGCCTCTGTGAAGGCTTATCTCTCTGCTCTGTAATAGTCTGTACCCAGACTCTGATGCTTCCGCTGACGCTTGTATGCATCGAGCTATGTATTCGAGCCCTCAAGGCCCTGGCTTGTAATATAAAGCTTGTATGACTTTATTTATGTTTTAGAGTCGTGTTGTGATATCTTCAAGTGAGTCCTAGGCTTGATCGTGTGCATTTGCGTGTATGATTAGTGCACGATTAAGCCGGGGTCGTCACATGTATAATCTATCGATAGCTGCGTGCTCGGTCATGGACACAAGTTCGTAGTAGGTCACACCATGGATCAACAAAAATATTGAAAACTTGCACACTGAGTGAATATTTGTGGCACTTGTTATGACAGTGAAGTTGTTGAGACCATCGAGATGGTTTCGGCTGTGATCCGGAAGTGATCACCTTGATATGATGAGTTTCATGGTTACGAGGTAACCGAGATGGTAAGCGGGTCGGAAAGGCCCTGTTATGAGCACAATCACTTCATGAAAAGCATGTTGAATTCTTGCATTAAACCTGCTTAAATATCATTGTTGTTGTCTGCCCTTGTTGCTTTGTTTGTGTGAGCTTGCAAGTACATTCAATGTACTGACCTGGCGTGTCATGCCAGTTTCAGGAGAAATCATAATGGAGTTGGAGTTGCTTATCGCATCGCAGTCTAGACCTTGTCCACATCAGTGTCCCTATGAGATGGAGTCCTTCTACGTCGTCGTTCCGCTGCCGCGTAGTCTTATCGTGATGTCAAGGCCCTTGCTCATGTCTACTAAATAATGTACATATGTTCAGCAGCACCGAGTGTGCCGCTTGGCCTCGCTACTTGATGTAATATCAAACTCTATGATCCGCTAGTACCAATAGAGTGGTTGTATTTCTATACCAATCTATTGTGTGTTGCCAGAAGACTTGATCTCTGGGCTGGCAATGCAAGGCAAACCGGTCGCTCTGAGCCGGGGTGCCATAACGATTGGCATCACGGCCGCACTGACTGTAGGACACGCTAGATAGCTAACGCGTTATTTCGAACGGTAGATAGTAACTCTGAGTGCCGGTAGTGCTTGTGTGCTTTTGCTTGATGCATTGCATGCATATAGTTTATTTTATTACTAATCGACTAATGGTTGTGAGTGTAGATGGCTCCAGTACCGTATGCGTGTCAGTTGGAGCTGGCACCATACACTTCGCCTCACCTTCTTCGAGGCATATGGCATCGACTCTACCCTCATGGTGACGACCCAGTGTATCGGGTGTACCGGGAGCGCCTAGCAGACTCAGTATTCGAGTATCACGCGGTGGTTACCTTGCATTGCAATTCAACATCTGGCTCATACACCCATTCTTCTAGCAATGGTTTCGCTTCTACCCCCGCTCAGGTTGTTCAGTTTGCTGCGTTTGAGATTCTCGTTGAGTTGCGCTATAACGAGATCCAAATGTAGACTTACCCAGGCTTCTACTACTACCCATCCCTGCACGATGATGGGTGTATCCGTTTTTCTATGATCGATCCGGCGGCCGAGAGTCCCGCTATATCACTCCTAGCTATCTTCTGATTCACGAGCTGGCCCGAGAGCTGAATCGTGCTCGTACTGCTTTGGTGGCCGCTAGGTCCAGTTTCGTTCCACCTTCCATAGGATTTACCCCCGTTATTCCCCCAGTTTCTAGCTCGCCAGCTACCCCGGTTACTCCTTTGAGTAGCTCGGGCACCTCGACCGTGACTCCCCACAGTGCCCCCGCCGAGTGGGCTTCAACTCTCGCTACTCCCGCAGCCCCTATGCTCCAGCCTCATCCAGCACCCACCCCTGAGGGAGAGCCCTCGAGGCAGCATTGTCGTGTTACCTTTAACCCGGAGGTTTCCGTTAACGTCGTTAGTTCAGGATCCGAGTCCGGGTCAGGAGAGGACCCAGCAGGACCAGCAGAGCACTAGATCACCAGAGTATACGAGGTTGTCATGATGCTTGGATGTACGAGAGTAGTCATACTTGTCATGATGTTTCCTTTCATGTACGCGAGTAGTCGTACTTGTCATGATGTTTCCTTCCATGTACGAGTGTAGTCGTACTGGTCATGATGTTTCATTTAATGTATGAGTCTATGTATAATTATGTTGGAACTTTTCTCCGTTATTATTCGCCTTGGTTTCTTGTTGCTTTCTTTCGGGCTTTGTCGCTTGCTTTTCTTCCCCATTTATGGATGTTGCTCATCTCGATGCTTCGTATTGGGAAACAAAAATAGGATGACAAGAGGAGGTAGTAGCAGTCAGGCAGGTGACGATACTCCTGTTTGTCGCTCCCCCCGACAAGCAGGGCATTCCCCTGAACCATATCAGCCACCACGACCTCCTCCACCGCAACCACCTACCACAGAGCAGATTATGAGAATGTTCAAAGAAAGAAGAAACCAAGACTTACTTGAATTACTGAGAAGTGTGCAGGCTATGGTTGGGCAGAATGGAAATCAGTATGGCAATCACTCAAAACTATCAGACTTTCAGAGGACTAAGCCTCCCAGTTTCAGTCAAGTTGTCGATCCTTTGGAAGCCGATGATTGGTTGCGAACTATTGAGAAGAAGCTTGAAATTGCTCGCACCAAAGAAGCCGATAAGGTTCCATTTGCTACACATTATCTTGAAGGAGCTGCCGCTATATGGTGGGATAATACTAAAGCTATGTGGCCTGCGGACGACGAGATCACTTGGGATAAATTCAAGGACAATTTCCGCAAGTACCACATTCCCACCGGTATCATGAAAGTCAAGCAGCGTGTGTTCCTCGCTCTCACTCAAGGAAACATGTCAGTAAATGAGTATCTGCATAAATTCAATCACTTGGCTCTTTATTCCATCTATGATGTGGCCACTGAAGAAAGGAAGATCGATCGATTCCTTGAAGGACTCAACCAGCACCTCCGATGCACACTCAGCATGTTCGACTTCCCTGACTTTCAGACTTTGGTGAACAAGGCCCTCATTGTAGAAAGAGAGCACAAGCTCGTTCATGATAATAAGCCCGCTTATAATGACCATAAACACAAGTTCGAGCCTAAGAAGGATGGACAGCCAGTGCAGAAGGCTCGTACCTGGCAGCAGCCTTAGGTTGAGTTCAAACCAACCTGGCAGCAGAATACCAACAAGACCAACAATCAAGTCAAGAACATTGTGGCCAATCATGTCTGGGAAGACTATCAGCGCAGCAATGCATGTTTCTCTTGTGGGCAGACCGGACACTATGCAAAACAGTGTCCCAAAAACAACAAGTCGAATGCACCCCTCAAGCCTCAAGTCAACCACATGGAATCCTACACCGAGGAGGAACTGATCCAAGGTCAGATGCATCGTCTCTCCGCCGAAGAAGCCCAAGAAAAACCCCAAGTGGTCATCAGTATGTTTCCTGTTAATAACATACCCACAATAATTTTATTCGACTCGGGGGCTTCCCATTCTTTTATTTCGCGGAGTTTTGTTGCCCAAAACAAGTTTTCTTGCTCTATTCTTGAGAAAAGAATGATGGTGCAATCCCTGGGATCCATGCTCAAAACAAATTTGGTATGCCATGACTTGGAAATACAGATTCTTGGAGTCATGTTCCTTGCCACACTGGTAGTCATTGAATCCGAAAGGCTCGATGTCATTTTGGGAATGGATTGGTTGACAAAGCATCAGGTCTGCATAAATTGTGCAACAAGGGAAGTTACATTAACAAATCCGGCAGGACAGACAGCAAGGTTTGTGGCTTGGAGAACCATGCCTAAGAAGGAAATGGTTTTTGCAGCAATATCCTTAGATATGGATTTAATACCAGTGGTCAGTGAGTTTCCAGATGTATTCCCTGAAGAATTACCAGGAATGCCACCAAACCGGGAACTCGAGTTTGCCATTGATCTTGTGCCAGAAACGACACCTATATACAAGAAATATTACCGGATGCCTTCATCCGAACTGGTTAAGCTAAAGAAACAACTCGATGAGATGCTCAAGAAAGGATACATCTGCCCCAGTTCTTCGCCCTGGGATCACCTGCCATATTCATGAACAAAAAGGATGGTAGTCACTAGTAGAAAAAGGGCCTAATGTTCAGCTCATTAGTCCCGGTTTGTATTTGAGCCGGCACTAATGTGACCATTAGTGCCGGTTCCAACGGCTAGGCGGGCCGCTCTCATTAGTACCGGTTCGTGGAGAACCTTTAGCACCGGTTCGTGCCACGAACCGGTGCTAAAGAGAGTGGTAGCAGGATGTTGTCAGTCTGGGGCCCCTCCAACACCTTTAGTACCGGTTCGTGCCACGAACCGGTACTAAAGGTCGTCCTATATAAACCCTTCGTCCACCCGCGATCGAGCTTGCTTTGTTTTCCCCCTTTCCCCTCTCCTCTCTATTCTTCCCCTCTTCCTTGAGCTCATCACACATTTTGCCCAAATTTTGTCAAGATTTGAAGGCCCCTATCAATTCAAGTGATCACAAAGGTAAGCAACTTTGTCCTTTCCATCTCTCATTGCTAGATTAGCTCTTGCAATGCTTTATATAGTGATTAATTTGTGGGTTTTAGTAATTTGGGAGGAATTATATGTGGTAGTTTATTTGATTTATATGCAATTTGAGCTCAAAATAACTCTTAGTTTGCATATGTAGGTGTGGTTTACTTAGTGCCTTCCCATCTCCGTCCTAACCACCGTCGATCGTCCGCACCGTCCCATCGCCGGCACCACCTTATGGTGAGCCTCTTTTTCTTATCTTTTTTATATAAAAAAATCATGTTTGTGTGATTTAGATATATAGTTACTTGTATAATTATCTTACCTGTACATTGTTTGTTATTCATAGTGCCATGGTTTTGATATCCGTCCCCGTCGGTCCTCGTCCGGGTTATGATTTGGATGTGGTATATTCTCTTTTATAACTATTTGTTGCATTTCGTGTTTATGACAAATTATGCCCATCAAGTTGACATAGATATTTTTATCTAGGAGGTATGTGAACCGGAAATTCCAACCAACCCTATTGTCGAGAGGTTAAATTTAGTTGAAAGAGAAAACGAGTATTTGAAAGAAAAATTGAAAAGAATTGAGGGGGAGAAGTTGGAATTGGAGTTGCATGTTGCCGATGCCATCGATGATCACAAGATCAAGATGGAGAAAATGCGCTTGAAGATTAGAAAGATTAGAAAATATGCCATTGATAGTGAGGCTTGGTATCATTATGCTGTTGGATCAATTGTTACCTTAGTTGCGATCTTGATCGCATTTGTTGTTGCATTTAAATGCTTTAGCTAGAGAGTTATTTGTATGTTTGTTTTATGAGAATAAGTGTTGTATGAACTTTAATTTATGTATGAACTTGTATTAATTTGGTCTTTTCGGTGTTGTGTAATGAAGATGAGCTGGCAATGGATGTACGATGACCGATGCTCTCCCCAGTTCATTGATGGCATGCATACTTTTCTGCTTGCGGCTGAGGCAAACAAGCGGGCGGATGGTTTCATGCCTTGTCCATGTGCTGGCTGTAAGAATGGTCAGAATTACTCTAAGTTAAAAACCATTCACGTCCACCTGTTTGAGTACGGTTTCATGCCCCACTATAATGTTTGGACCAAGCACGGAGAAAGAGGGGTTATGATGGAAGATAATGAAGAAGAAGAGGACGGCGACAGCTATCCTGGCCATGGGTTCCCTGAATACGATGGTACAACAATGGGGGAAGAAGCTGAGCGGGCAATGCGGGAAGAAGCTGAGCCGGCAATGTGGGAAGAAGCTGAAGAAGAGGCATCAGATGAGCCCGCTGATGACCTAGGTCGGGCCATTGCCGATGCAAAGAGAAACTGCGCAAGTGAAAAGGAGAAGAAGAAGTTGCAGCGCATGTTAGAGGATCACAAGAAATTGTTGTACCCGAATTGCGAAGCTGACAAGAAAAAGCTGGGCACCACACTAGAATTGCTGCAATGGAAGGCAGAGAATGGTGTATCTGACAAGGGATTTGGAAAGTTGTTGGTAATGTTAAAGAAGATGCTTCCAAAAGACAACGAATTGCCCGAGAGTACATACGAAGCAAAGAAGGCTGTCTGCCCTCTAGGGTTAGAGGTGCAGAAGATAAATGCATGCCCTAATGACTGCATCCTCTACCACGGTGAGTACGAGGATTTGAACGCGTGCCCGGTATGCGGTGCATTGCGCTATAAGATCAGCCGCGATGACCCTGGTGATGTCGAGGGCGAGCACCCCAGGAAGAAGATTCCCGCCAAGGTGATGTAGTATGCTCCTATAATACCACAGTTGAAACGTTTGTTCCTAAACAAAGAGCATGCCAAGGCGATGCGATGGCACAGAGAAGACCATAAGAAAGACGGGAAGTTGAGAGTACCCGCTGATGGGTCGCAGTGGAGAAAAATCGGGAGAAAGTACACGAAGGACTTTGTAGGTGACGCAAGGAATGTATGGTTTGGTCTAAGCGCAGATGGCATTAATCCTTTTGGGGAGCAGAGCAGCAACCATAGCACCTGGCATGTGACTCTATGTATGTATAACCTTCCTCCTTGGTTGTGCATGAAGCGAAAGGTCATTATGATGCCAATGCTCATACAAGGCCCTAAGCAACCTGGCAACGACATTGATGTGTACCTAAGGCCATTTGTTGAAGAACTCTTACAGATGTGGAATGGAACAGGTGTACGTGCGTGGGATGAGCACAGACATGAAGAATTTGACCTAAAGGCGTTGCTGTTCGTGACCATCAATGATTGGCCTGCTCTCAGTAACCTTTCAGGACAGACAAACAAGGGATACCGTGCATGCACGCACTGTTTGGATGATACCGACAGTATATATTTGAATAATTATAAGAAGAATGTGTACCTGGGACATCGTCGATTTCTTCCGAGTAGGCATCCCGTAAGAAAGAAAGGCAAGCATTTCAAAGGTGAGGCGGATCACCGGACGAAGCCTCGCCACCGTACTGGTGCTGATGTACATGATATGGTCAAGGATTTGAAGGTAATCTTTGGAAAGGGTCCTGGCGGACAACTTGTTCCGAATGACGCTGACGGACGCGCACCCATGTGGAAGAAGAAATCTATATTTTGGGACCTGCCCTATTGGAAAGACCTAGAGGTCCGCTCTGCAATCGACGTGATGCACGTGACGAAGAATCTTTGTGTGACCCTGCTTGGCTTCTTGGGTGTGTATGGGAAGACAAAAGATACACCGGAGGCATGGGAGGACCAGCAACGTATGCACGGAAAAGACGATATACATCAGGGTCATGCCAGCTACGCTCTTACCAAAGAAGAGAAGGAAATCTTCTTTGAATGCCTGCTCAGTATGAAGGTACCGTATGGCTTCTCGTCGAATATAAAGGGAATAATAAATGTGGCAGAGAAGAAGTTCCAGAACCTAAAGTCTCATGACTGCCACGTGATTATGACGCAACTGCTTCCGGTTGCATTGAGGGGGCTTCTATCGGAAAACGTTCGATTAGCCATTGTGAAGCTATGTGCATTCCTCAATGCAATCTCTCAGAAGGTAATCGATCCAGAAATCATACCAAGGTTAGAGAATAATTTGGTGCAATGTCTTGTCAGTTTTGAGTTGGTGTTCCCACCATCCTTCTTCAACATCCTGACGCACGTCCTAGTTCACCTATGCGAAGAAATTAATGTTCTAGGTCCTGTATTTCTACACAATATGTTCCCCTTTAAGAGGTTCATGGGAGTCTTAAAGAAATATGTTCATAACCGTGCTAGGCCAGAAGGAAGCATCTCCAAGGGCCATGAAAATGAGGAGGTCATTGAGTTTTGTATTGACTTTATTCCTGACCTTAAGCCGATTGGTGTTCCTGAATCGCGGCATAAGGGCAGACTGGGTGGAAAAGGCACGCTAGGAGGGAATCAAATAATATGTATGGACGGGCATTCTCTCACTCAAGCACACTACACAGTTCTACAGAATTCCACCTTGGTGGCTCCGTATATGGAGGAACACAAGAATTTTCTACGCTCCAAACACCTGGAGCAGTCTGACGACTGGATTACACGTGAACAAACGGGGACTTTCGCTGGTTGGTTGCAGACACGTGCCATGCATGACGCCGCTATTGAAGATGACTTGTACTTGCTGTCCAAGTTACCATCTTCGAATATAATGACTTTTAAAGGGTACGAGATAAATGGGAATACATTTTACACGATCGCCCAAGATAAGAAGAGCACCAACCAAAACAGTGGTGTCCGCTTTGATGCAGCAACCAAGACGGGAAAGGACACATATTATGGTTACATAGAGGACATATGGGAACTTGACTATGGACATGGTTTGAATGTCCCTTTGTTTCGGTGCAAATGGGTCAATATGACATGAGGCAGGGTAACGGAAGACCCGCAGTATGGAATGACAACAATGGATCTCAACAGTCTTGCGTACGCAGACGAAACATTCGTCCTAGCCAATGATGTGGCGCAGGTTTTCTATGTGAAGGACATGTCTACCAAGCCGAGAAAGAGAAAAGATAAGGAAGCGAATACACCATACGATGAGCCAAAGCGCCACATAGTTCTTTCAGGGAAAAGAAACATCATGGGAGTGGATGACAAGACAGACATATCAGAAGATTATGAAAAGTTTGATGAAATTGCTCCATTCAGAGTGAATATTGACCCGAGCATCCAGTTAAATGATGAATATTGTCCATGGTTACGGCGCAAAGGGACACACGCGAAGAAAAAGTTTCACACCCAAAGATCCCACTCTGGGATGTGATCGGCTTCACTGTCATCACTTTCTTCTCTAGTGAGTTTCCGGACTTGTATATGTTTGTAATAGTTAGGGTGCTTATGTGTTTTGGCACTTGAAACGTGTACTTTTGTGCTTCGGACAAACGTGTACCTTTCTAACATCATTTGTTATTTTTCATGCATTTACTGAATTGTTTGAGCTAAATGACCCTGAAATTGAAAAGCACTACAAATGAACTCTAAAAAGCTTGAAAGTTGGCATGGTATCATCATTTCACCCACATCGCATGTGCACAAAAGTAGAGAGGGTTACGACAAAAACTGGATGCACTTCATGTACAAAATGGACAATCTCTTTCGAAGTATCAGGGTTTCGGACGAAAACTCATCTATTACAAAGGCATTTCATTTTTTTAAACTTATTTCAACTCCAGACTTTCTGTGCGTACAGTATGCAACATTCAAAGCCACATCATCAATTTTCAACCCTTTCTGACATCATTTGCTATTTTTCATGCATTTACTGATTTTTTGAGCGAAATGGCCCTGAAATTGAAAAGTAGTACAAATGAACTCTGAAAAGGTTGAAAGTTGGCATGGTATCATCATTTCACCCACATAGCATGTGGAAAAAAGTTGAGAGGGTTACGGGAAAAACTGGATGCACGTCGTGTACAAAATGGACGATCTCTTTCGAAGTGTCAGGGTTTCGGACGAAAACTCATCTGTTACAAAGGCATTTCATTTTTTAAATAACCTAAGTATTACCAAATTGAATATAATGATAAAACACACTAATATTAAACATAATAAAAAAGAATCACTGAAAAATCTATTTTTAAAGTTAAGTTATTCAGAAACTAGTGATTCACACAAATTTCAAATAATTCAAATTTAAACTATTCAAATTTGAAAACTACTGGCACTAACAGAAAGTTTATAATTTTTTGTACCTAAAGCAAAAATATTCACAAAGAAACTCTAAATACAGCAAACAACAACTCAGAAATAAATAAAAGAAATTAAATAAAGCAGAAAATAGAAAAAACTAAATAAAAAAAGCCTACCTACTGGGCCACAGCTGCCTGCATATGATGTCTACTACACAACCTTCTTGTACCCCCCCCCCCCCCCCCCCCCCCCCCCCCCCCCCCCCCCCCCCCCCCCCCCCCCCCCCCCCCCCCCCCCCCCCCCCCCCCCCCCCCCCCCCCCCCCCCCCCCCCCCCCCCCCCCCCCCCCCCCCCCCCCCCCCCCCCCCCCCCCCCCCCCCCCCCCCCCCCCCCCCCCCCCCCCCCCCCCCCCCCCCCCCCCCCCCCCCCCCCCCCCCCCCCCCCCCCCCCCCCCCCCCCCCCCCCCCCCCCCCCCCCCCCCCCCCCCCCCCCCCCCCCCCCCCCCCCCCCCCCCCCCCCCCCCCCCCCCCCCCCCCCCCCCCCCCCCCCCCCCCCCCCCCCCCCCCCCCCCCCCCCCCCCCCCCCCCCCCCCCCCCCCCCCCCCCCCCCCCCCCCCCCCCCCCCCCCCCCCCCCCCCCCCCCCCCCCCCCCCCCCCCCCCCCCCCCCCCCCCCCCCCCCCCCCCCCCCCCCCCCCCCCCCCCCCCCCCCCCCCCCCCCCCCCCCCCCCCCCCCCCCCCCCCCCCCCCCCCCCCCCCCCCCCCCCCCCCCCCCCCCCCCCCCCCCCCCCCCCCCCCCCCCCCCCCCCCCCCCCCCCCCCCCCCCCCCCCCCCCCCCCCCCCCCCCCCCCCCCCCCCCCCCCCCCCCCCCCCCCCCCCCCCCCCCCCCCCCCCCCCCCCCCCCCCCCCCCCCCCCCCCCCCCCCCCCCCCCCCCCCCCCCCCCCCCCCCCCCCCCCCCCCCCCCCCCCCCCCCCCCCCCCCCCCCCCCCCCCCCCCCCCCCCCCCCCCCCCCCCCCCCCCCCCCCCCCCCCCCCCCCCCCCCCCCCCCCCCCCCCCCCCCCCCCCCCCCCCCCCCCCCCCCCCCCCCCCCCCCCCCCCCCCCCCCCCCCCCCCCCCCCCCCCCCCCCCCCCCCCCCCCCCCCCCCCCCCCCCCCCCCCCCCCCCCCCCCCCCCCCCCCCCCCCCCCCCCCCCCCCCCCCCCCCCCCCCCCCCCCCCCCCCCCCCCCCCCCCCCCCCCCCCCCCCCCCCCCCCCCCCCCCCCCCCCCCCCCCCCCCCCCCCCCCCCCCCCCCCCCCCCCCCCCCCCCCCCCCCCCCCCCCCCCCCCCCCCCCCCCCCCCCCCCCCCCCCCCCCCCCCCCCCCCCCCCCCCCCCCCCCCCCCCCCCCCCCCCCCCCCCCCCCCCCCCCCCCCCCCCCCCCCCCCCCCCCCCCCCCCCCCCCCCCCCCCCCCCCCCCCCCCCCCCCCCCCCCCCCCCCCCCCCCCCCCCCCCCCCCCCCCCCCCCCCCCCCCCCCCCCCCCCCCCCCCCCCCCCCCCCCCCCCCCCCCCCCCCCCCCCCCCCCCCCCCCCCCCCCCCCCCCCCCCCCCCCCCCCCCCCCCCCCCCCCCCCCCCCCCCCCCCCCCCCCCCCCCCCCCCCCCCCCCCCCCCCCCCCCCCCCCCCCCCCCCCCCCCCCCCCCCCCCCCCCCCCCCCCCCCCCCCCCCCCCCCCCCCCCCCCCAGGGTCCCGATTGGTTTTTGGTGGCTACAGAGGCTTGCGGTGGCGGAACTCCCGATCTAGGTTTCTTTCTGGAAGTTTGGGGTTATATAAGAGGTGTTGGAGTCGGGAACAAGTCAGGGGGGTCCCCGACGCGGCCACGAGGTAGGGGGGCGCGCCCAGGGGGGTAGGGCGTGCCCCCACCCTCGTGGTGGCCTCGGGGCTCTTCTGGCCCACTTCTGGTACTCCGTGGGCTTCTTCTGGTCCAAAAATGATCTCTGTCAAATTTCAGCTCAATTGGACTCCGTTTGGTTTTCCTTTTCTGCAAAACTCAAAAACAAGGAAAAAACAGAAACTGGCACTGGGCTCTGGGTTAATAGGTTAGCCCCAAAAATCATATAAAATAGCATATAAATGCATATAAAACATCCTAGATGGATAATATAATAGCATGGAACAATCTAAAATTATATATACGTTGGAGACGTATCAGCATCCCCAAGCTTAATTCCTGCTCGTCCTCAAGTAGGTAAATGATAAAAACAGAATTTTTGATGTGGAATGCTACCTAACATATTTATCAATGTAATCTTATTTATTGTGGCAAGAATATTCAGATCCATCAGATTCAAAACAAAAGTTTAATATTGACATGAAAACAATAATACTTCAAGCAT
>JAAAWM010010285.1:0-37654 GCA_036873465.1 Thinopyrum obtusiflorum | reverse complement strand
AACTCAATGATTACAACTCGATAATAGAACAAAGATGACTCTATATTAATGCCTCCGGCGGTATACCGGGATATGCAATGGACCAAGAGTGACATGTATGAAAGAATTATGAACGGTGGCTTTGCCACAAATACTATGTCAACTACATGACCATGCTAAGCAATATGACAATGATGAATGTGTCATGATGAACAGAATGATGGAAAGTTGCATGGCAATATATTTTGGAATGGCTATGGAAATGCCATGATAGGTAGGTATGGTGGCTGTTTTGAGGAAGATATAAGGAGGTTTATGTGTGAAAGAGTGTATCATATCACGGGGTTTGGACGCACCGGCGAAGTTTGCGCCAACTTTCAATGTGACAAAGGGCAATGCACGCTACCGAAGAGGCTAGCAAGGATGGAAGGGTGAGAGTGCGTATAATCCATGGACTCAACATTAGTCATAAAGAACTCACATACTTATTGCAAAAATCTACAAGTCATCAAAAACCTTAGTACTACGCGCATGCTCCTAGGGGGATAGATTGGTAGGAAAAGACCATCGCTCGTCCCCGACCGCCACTCATAAGGAAGACAATCAAATAACACCTCATGTTTCAAATTTGTTGCATAATGTTTACCATATGTGCATGCTACGGGACTTGCAAACCTCAACACAAGTATTTCTCAATTTCACAACTACTCAACTAGCATGACTTTGATATTATTACCCCCATGTCTCAAAACAATCATCAAGCATCAAAACTTCTCTTAGTATTCAACACACTCATAAGAAAGTGTATGATGTGGTATAAAGAGATAAGTGAGGGGGGCCACGTTGGGACCACAACCCACCAGGGTGCGCCGGGGGGTCCTCGCGTGCCCAGGTGGGTTGTGCCCACCTGGTGCACCTCCCTCTGATGTTATTTGCACCAAAAATTCAGAAATATTCATAAAATTTTCAGGGCATTCTGAGAAATTTTATTTTTGGGTCATTTTTTATTGCATGAGAAAATTAGAAAGCAGACAAAACAAGGCATTTTATTTTCTTTAACTAATAAAAACAGAAAACAAAAAGTAGGGACAGAAGGTAGTTCTTACTAAATTCATCAACTTCATACTGCTAAAAAATGATCCATTAATAAGGTTGATCAAGTCTTATTAACGACCACTTTCGATTAGCATGAAACCGAAGAACTTTCGTAAATCACTAAGTTACCTCAATGGGGATATGAATTTCCCCAACAATAAGCATTTAATATTTCTTTTTGACAGTAGGTAGAGGTATTTGAAAACTTCCAATCATGATTGTCGGAGATTTTTCAATAACATTAATACCATTCACTTGGAATTGTTTCTTCGAAAAGTGCATCATATGCTCATTACCATTGATATGAAAAGTGACCTTGCTTTTATTGCAATCAATAACAGCCCCTGCAGTATTCAAGAAGGGTCTACCAAGGATAATCGGCATGTTGTCGTCCTCGGGCATCTCAAGTATAACAAAGTCAGTCAAAATAGTAACATTAGCAACAACAATGTGCAGGGGGGGGGGGGGGGGGGGGGGGGGGGGGGGGGGGGGGGGGGGGGGGGGGGGGGGGGGGGGGGGGGGGGGGGGGGGGGGGGGGGGGGGGGGGGGGGGGGGGGGGGGGGGGGGGGGGGGGGGGGGGGGGGGGGGGGGGGGGGGGGGGGGGGGGGGGGGGGGGGGGGGGGGGGGGGGGGGGGGGGGGGGGGGGGGGGGGGGGGGGGGGGGGGGGGGGGGGGGGGGGGGGGGGGGGGGGGGGGGGGGGGGGGGGGGGGGGGGGGGGGGGGGGGGGGGGGGGGGGGGGGGGGGGGGGGGGGGGGGGGGGGGGGGGGGGGGGGGGGGGGGGGGGGGGGGGGGGGGGGGGGGGGGGGGGGGGGGGGGGGGGGGGGGGGGGGGGGGGGGGGGGGGGGGGGGGGGGGGGGGGGGGGGGGGGGGGGGGGGGGGGGGGGGGGGGGGGGGGGGGGGGGGGGGGGGGGGGGGGGGGGGGGGGGGGGGGGGGGGGGGGGGGGGGGGGGGGGGGGGGGGGGGGGGGGGGGGGGGGGGGGGGGGGGGGGGGGGGGGGGGGGGGGGGGGGGGGGGGGGGGGGGGGGGGGGGGGGGGGGGGGGGGGGGGGGGGGGGGGGGGGGGGGGGGGGGGGGGGGGGGGGGGGGGGGGGGGGGGGGGGGGGGGGGGGGGGGGGGGGGGGGGGGGGGGGGGGGGGGGGGGGGGGGGGGGGGGGGGGGGGGGGGGGGGGGGGGGGGGGGGGGGGGGGGGGGGGGGGGGGGGGGGGGGGGGGGGGGGGGGGGGGGGGGGGGGGGGGGGGGGGGGGGGGGGGGGGGGGGGGGGGGGGGGGGGGGGGGGGGGGGGGGGGGGGGGGGGGGGGGGGGGGGGGGGGGGGGGGGGGGGGGGGGGGGGGGGGGGGGGGGGGGGGGGGGGGGGGGGGGGGGGGGGGGGGGGGGGGGGGGGGGGGGGGGGGGGGGGGGGGGGGGGGGGGGGGGGGGGGGGGGGGGGGGGGGGGGGGGGGGGGGGGGGGGGGGGGGGGGGGGGGGGGGGGGGGGGGGGGGGGGGGGGGGGGGGGGGGGGGGGGGGGGGGGGGGGGGGGGGGGGGGGGGGGGGGGGGGGGGGGGGGGGGGGGGGGGGGGGGGGGGGGGGGGGGGGGGGGGGGGGGGGGGGGGGGGGGGGGGGGGGGGGGGGGGGGGGGGGGGGGGGGGGGGGGGGGGGGGGGGGGGGGGGGGGGGGGGGGGGGGGGGGGGGGGGGGGGGGGGGGGGGGGGGGGGGGGGGGGGGGGGGGGGGGGGGGGGGGGGGGGGGGGGGGGGGGGGGGGGGGGGGGGGGGGGGGGGGGGGGGGGGGGGGGGGGGGGGGGGGGGGGGGGGGGGGGGGGGGGGGGGGGGGGGGGGGGGGGGGGGGGGGGGGGGGGGGGGGGGGGGGGGGGGGGGGGGGGGGGGGGGGGGGGGGGGGGGGGGGGGGGGGGGGGGGGGGGGGGGGGGGGGGGGGGGGGGGGGGGGGGGGGGGGGGGGGGGGGGGGGGGGGGGGGGGGGGGGGGGGGGGGGGGGGGGGGGGGGGGGGGGGGGGGGGGGGGGGGGGGGGGGGGGGGGGGGGGGGGGGGGGGGGGGGGGGGGGGGGGGGGGGGGGGGGGGGGGGGGGGGGGGGGGGGGGGGGGGGGGGGGGGGGGGGGGGGGGGGGGGGGGGGGGGGGGGGGGGGGGGGGGGGGGGGGGGGGGGGGGGGGGGGGGGGGGGGGGGGGGGGGGGGGGGGGGGGGGGGGGGGGGGGGGGGGGGGGGGGGGGGGGGGGGGGGGGGGGGGGGGGGGGGGGGGGGGGGGGGGGGGGGGGGGGGGGGGGGGGGGGGGGGGGGGGGGGGGGGGGGGGGGGGGGGGGGGGGGGGGGGGGGGGGGGGGGGGGGGGGGGGGGGGGGGGGGGGGGGGGGGGGGGGGGGGGGGGGGGGGGGGGGGGGGGGGGGGGGGGGGGGGGGGGGGGGGGGGGGGGGGGGGGGGGGGGGGGGGGGGGGGGGGGGGGGGGGGGGGGGGGGGGGGGGGGGGGGGGGGGGGGGGGGGGGGGGGGGGGGGGGGGGGGGGGGGGGGGGGGGGGGGGGGGGGGGGGGGGGGGGGGGGGGGGGGGGGGGGGGGGGGGGGGGGGGGGGGGGGGGGGGGGGGGGGGGGGGGGGGGGGGGGGGGGGGGGGGGGGGGGGGGGGGGGGGGGGGGGGGGGGGGGGGGGGGGGGGGGGGGGGGGGGGGGGGGGGGGGGGGGGGGGGGGGGGGGGGGGGGGGGGGGGGGGGGGGGGGGGGGGGGGGGGGGGGGGGGGGGGGGGGGGGGGGGGGGGGGGGGGGGGGGGGGGGGGGGGGGGGGGGGGGGGGGGGGGGGGGGGGGGGGGGGGGGGGGGGGGGGGGGGGGGGGGGGGGGGGGGGGGGGGGGGGGGGGGGGGGGGGGGGGGGGGGGGGGGGGGGGGGGGGGGGGGGGGGGGGGGGGGGGGGGGGGGGGGGGGGGGGGGGGGGGGGGGGGGGGGGGGGGGGGGGGGGGGGGGGGGGGGGGGGGGGGGGGGGGGGGGGGGGGGGGGGGGGGGGGGGGGGGGGGGGGGGGGGGGGGGGGGGGGGGGGGGGGGGGGGGGGGGGGGGGGGGGGGGGGGGGGGGGGGGGGGGGGGGGGGGGGGGGGGGGGGGGGGGGGGGGGGGGGGGGGGGGGGGGGGGGGGGGGGGGGGGGGGGGGGGGGGGGGGGGGGGGGGGGGGGGGGGGGGGGGGGGGGGGGGGGGGGGGGGGGGGGGGGGGGGGGGGGGGGGGGGGGGGGGGGGGGGGGGGGGGGGGGGGGGGGGGGGGGGGGGGGGGGGGGGGGGGGGGGGGGGGGGGGGGGGGGGGGGGGGGGGGGGGGGGGGGGGGGGGGGGGGGGGGGGGGGGGGGGGGGGGGGGGGGGGGGGGGGGGGGGGGGGGGGGGGGGGGGGGGGGGGGGGGGGGGGGGGGGGGGGGGGGGGGGGGGGGGGGGGGGGGGGGGGGGGGGGCTAGACGAAGAGATGACCGATCGACACGAAGACGATGCGGCGGACATGGCGGCGAGGAAGAGTACGGAAATGACGGCGGTGGAGAAGATTCCGAACACGGCGAAGAAGAGTCCAGACATGGCGGAGAAGAGGCGGTGGTCACGCCGCAGTCTTTGATGCTACTAAGTGTAGTCGTGCAGGACCTTCATGTTCGAGACCTCCTTCGCAAGAGTACGACTACCGAGAGAGTTGCTTCTAGAGAGGAGGCCAAGCTGGCACAACTTGAAGTAGACTCGAAGACTCCATTGTATGACAGTTGCGATCCCGAGGTGACCCGCTTGAGTTTCACGCTCGAACTTCTAAAGACGAAGGTCAAAAACAAATGGACAGACAAAATCCTCGATGACCATTTGACGTATCTACATAATAAAGTTCTTCCCGCGGGGAACCTGTGTCCTACTAGTGTCGAGGAGGCCAAGAAAATCATTTGCCCTTTTGATTTGCCGCACATTAGGTACCACGCATGCATCAACGATTGCATCGTTTATCAGGGGGAGCACGCGGAACAAACCAGCTGTCCAGTGTGCAATCCTTCTCAATACAATAAGGCAGGAAAGAAAGCTCCTCAGAAAGTTGTATGGTACTTTCTGATCACTCCCCATCTGCAGCGGTATTTCGTAGATCCTAAGGAAGCAAAGCTCATGCGCTGGCACGCAGAGAGGAAGAAGGCCGACGATGGAGATGATCCGAAGCTGAGACACCTCGTAGATGGTAGCTAGTGGAGAGCATTCAATGCCGTATATGGATTTGCTGCAGAAGATCCAAGGAACATCGTGCTTGGTGCGAGTACCGATGGCATGAACCCGTTTGGAAACCCGAACACCAACCACACCACATGGCCCGTATTTGTATGGATGTACAACCTCCCCCCATGGAAGTGCATGAAGACAAAGTACATACACATGAGCATGCTAATTCAAGGGCCCAAACAACTGGGAAATAATATTAACCTGTATATGGGGCTTCTGCAAGAGGAGCTAGACACGTGATGGAAAACACCAGCATGGACATGGGACGCCAGCAAAGGAGAGTATTTCTATATGACAGCCGTGCTAATAACGACGGTGCACGACTATCTCGGTTATGGGTACACCTCAGGCCAGGTGTGCCACGAATACTGCGGATGCATGAGGTGCATGAATGATACAATGTCTCAGCAACTTACGTCAACGAAAGATGGCGGGTCCGGGAAAATCGTGTACATGGGGCATCGTAGATGGCTCGAGAAGGATGACCCGTGGAGAAAGCATGGAGATCTATTCAATGGTTGGCTAAGCATCGAGGACCTCCATGTAAGAGGAGCGGCGCCGAAATCAACGAGATGTTGAAAAACTGGGAAGAGTGACCCGCGCCGGGAAAGATGAAAAAGGCGCCGGAGCCGTTGCTGAAGGTATGGAAAACGAGGTCTGTTTTCTGGGACTTGGAGTACTGGCCCAATCACGACACACCTCATTGCCTTGATCAAATGCATATCACGAAGAATGTCCTCGAGAGCTTGCTTGGCACACTGATGAACATGCCGGAGAAGACCAAGGATGGGCCGAAGGCAAGGGGGGGGGGGGGGGGGGGGGGGGGGGGGGGGGGGGGGGGGGGGGGGGGGGGGGGGGGGGGGGGGGGGGGGGGGGGGGGGGGGGGGGGGGGGGGGGGGGGGGGGGGGGGGGGGGGGGGGGGGGGGGGGGGGGGGGGGGGGGGGGGGGGGGGGGGGGGGGGGGGGGGGGGGGGGGGGGGGGGGGGGGGGGGGGGGGGGGGGGGGGGGGGGGGGGGGGGGGGGGGGGGGGGGGGGGGGGGGGGGGGGGGGGGGGGGGGGGGGGGGGGGGGGGGGGGGGGGGGGGGGGGGGGGGGGGGGGGGGGGGGGGGGGGGGGGGGGGGGGGGGGGGGGGGGGGGGGGGGGGGGGGGGGGGGGGGGGGGGGGGGGGGGGGGGGGGGGGGGGGGGGGGGGGGGGGGGGGGGGGGGGGGGGGGGGGGGGGGGGGGGGGGGGGGGGGGGGGGGGGGGGGGGGGGGGGGGGGGGGGGGGGGGGGGGGGGGGGGGGGGGGGGGGGGGGGGGGGGGGGGGGGGGGGGGGGGGGGGGGGGGGGGGGGGGGGGGGGGGGGGGGGGGGGGGGGGGGGGGGGGGGGGGGGGGGGGGGGGGGGGGGGGGGGGGGGGGGGGGGGGGGGGGGGGGGGGGGGGGGGGGGGGGGGGGGGGGGGGGGGGGGGGGGGGGGGGGGGGGGGGGGGGGGGGGGGGGGGGGGGGGGGGGGGGGGGGGGGGGGGGGGGGGGGGGGGGGGGGGGGGGGGGGGGGGGGGGGGGGGGGGGGGGGGGGGGGGGGGGGGGGGGGGGGGGGGGGGGGGGGGGGGGGGGGGGGGGGGGGGGGGGGGGGGGGGGGGGGGGGGGGGGGGGGGGGGGGGGGGGGGGGGGGGGGGGGGGGGGGGGGGGGGGGGGGGGGGGGGGGGGGGGGGGGGGGGGGGGGGGGGGGGGGGGGGGGGGGGGGGGGGGGGGGGGGGGGGGGGGGGGGGGGGGTAGGTTTTCTTTTTTTAGAAATGAAACTAGGTTTTCAATTTTAGGGTTCAATTTAGTAATTTTTATTTGCAAAGAAAATTTATTAGCAAAGAAAATATCTAGGGTTCTAGGGTTCATAAGTCAAAAGTTATAGACATTTCTTTAACCGCAAAATTAGGTGATGTTGTTGCTGCTTTAAACAAAATTAGTAAAATAAAAAACAATAGCATTTAGCTAGGAAATAAAAAACAGTAGCATAATTTTTAGCTATAAAAAATAGTAGCAAATTTCCTAGGTACAAATATTTGTAACTAGGCAATTCATCAAAAATAGTAGCTCCCTTAAATTGCAAAATCAGTGGACTTTTTTAGCTATAAATAAAACAGTGGACTTTTAACTATAAAGAAAAAACAGTAGCAAATTGCCTAGGTACAAATATTTTTTGTAGGTTTATAAAATAGCTATAAGTAAAAGTTAGCTAGGCAATTTTTGTAGGTATATAAAATAGCTACAAATAAAAAACAGTAGCAAATTGCACTAATAAACAGTAGCAAATTTTTGTTTAGGTCAGTAGCAGAGAGAGAGAGATCATTTAGGAAAAAACAGTAGCAAATAAAAACTAAAAAACAGTAGCAAGTAAAAAACAGTAGAAAATAAAACCCTAGATGATGTTTTAGGAGCATGATATGCCATGTGGTGACTAGCACAAGCATGCAAAGTAGCCTATACAATGTTGTTGTTTTTAACACTTGGTTAATTTGTTAAGTCCAGCAAATCTATCATATGATGTTGCCATGTTCTCTTGATGATAGCATCAAATCTATTATATGAACTTGTGCCAATTGTGGAAGAATATCCGAGTGGCCTATGTTTTGCCGGAATGTTGATTCATTTCCATTCTGGCATCGGACAAATTGTGGTCATGCAGATGCACCCTAAGAAGTTAGAGCCAACAGCGCCGGAGGAAGTGCGCTCGTGCTGGGGCAATCAACTAGGATGCATCCTCAGGGAAACCGCCAACATCAACGACGAGAAGTTGAAGAAGATACCACATATGGAGCACATGCTCCTAAAGAAGTTGCACAATAGGTTCATGTTCCCCGGCCGGGATGAAAGCAAATTTAAAGTGTCATGGGACGACGTCACCATGACAAAGATAAACGACAAGGCGATGGTGACGTTCACCAATGACTTGTCCTCCTGGAAAGTTCAGGTGAAAAAAGCGATTGTAAAGAATGATCCCTGGTCCAAGTTTCATGCTGATAATCCGGCAATAACGGAAGAGGACTTTGAAAAATTCATGGAGAATTGCGGTAAAGATGAAGTCAAGGCAAGTTCGTAGAAAATGAAGGTGCTCCAGGCCAGGAACACGCCTCCCCACTGCCTCGGAAGCCGTGGTTATGAGGGGAAGAGGCACGTATGGGCCAAGGAGGACACCGAACGTGTAATTCATGAAATCACAGACCCCTTGGCGGAGTTCACCGACCCGCTGGAGCATGACTGGATCAGGGCCCGGTACAAGTGGGACCGCATCAAAAAGATCTTTTACACGGACCAGAACACGAGGGAGTTCATGAGACTTCTGGTAATTGTTATATTACCACATTATCATATTAGCTTCCAATCAATCGACTACAAGTTTTGTCACATTAGTAAACCATCCACGTTCCTTTTGTAGAAAGAGCAGCACCAAAAGGCTGCCAAAAGCGACGAGTCATCACAGTCGTCGGTGAGGCCCAAGTGGGACACCCCATTCAACCGGGCCCTGAACATACTGAAAAAGGTCCCGGTGGACAAGCCGCCTTCCTATGGATGTGTGTACGGCATCGGAGATTGCGCCTCGTGGAAGACGTGCTACCGCGAGGATCCAGAGGAAAGAAGGAAGAGCCGGTTGGTCATCACTCAGCAGACCATCAACGAGAAGGTCACTATTGCGGTCAATAAGACCAAAGCTGAGACCAAAGAAGAGTTGCTCGGGGTAGTCAATGTAGCGGTCACTGACGCGGTGGTCAGCTTGATTCCGGCAATTTTCGATTGGTCGAAGAACAATCCAAATGCACGACCGGAGGACTTTCCCCTTCCTAGCTTTGTCAGGAGCAATTCTGCAAACACCAATGCACCAGCACCTGCTCAAGCAACCGCAAAAGGTCCCGCTCCTGTTCGTAGCAGCCCGACCTCCGTCTCTGGCATGCTCGGCAGGCCTTCATCACTGGCTGAGCTCGACGCCCTCATGGTAATTACGCGTCATCCCTTTTCACCAGCATTTCTATAGGCTTCCGTTTCAGTTGCCTTTCGGATGTTTGACGTTGCAGACATGTCTCCTTCGTAGGCCGATGATACCCCGTGCACCCTACTCTACGACATCAAGGGCCAGAAGGTGGCCGTGGGAAAGGCAATGATCGTCAAGCCGAAGGACCGCATGTTCCACAACCAAGAGATGCCCGATGGTGTCTTCAAGGTTAACGTGGCCAGTGTCTTAGCGGGCTTCGAGGATTTGCCTCCTTCGGTACCAGTTGATGACGACGAGACCCCTAAGAGGATTGGCGCATGCAGGAGCTGGTTCTTGCCTTGGCCGAAGTCTTTTCTTCCTCTCGAGGCGCATAGTATCACACCAACGCCACCTTCTCAAGAATGTACGAACACCACCCCACCTACCAAATTACCTGCACCTGTTGTGGCGGGTGATAGCGGACGACGCGAGGGAGAGCCTCCATTAGTGCCAGATCATGTTGCCCCGTTGTCGAAGAACCAAATGTTGATGATGACATGGAGGATGATGATGATGACCCAGACAAGTATTTCAATACCGCCTATGATGATGGAGCTAGGATTGATGGCTCAGGATGCCGAAGACTCAGGCTATGAGCATGGATATGATGAATTGATGCTGCCTGATTTGCCGGAGCCGGAACGTCCTAAGGCGGAATGCAAAAATTCTCTCTTCAAGTGATCCTCGCAGGAGACGCCTCCAGATTCTGCCTATACCCAGCAACCCCCCAAGGGTCGTCCACTGATTAGCCCGACGACACTGAGGGTGGTGGTTAGGGAAGGTATGGTGGGCTCACTACCGCCACCCACCAAGAAGCAAAGGAGGAGACTGGACAAGAAAGGCCCTAAAGGCGCCAGAGCTGCTTCAAGTAACCAGCCACCTCTGAAGCCCCGGGCGGTAGACAGAATACCTGTCGAAGGTGCGAAGCATTTCCATGTCGCCGGCGAACCGATCCTACCTGCAAAAGCACTAGAGCACGTACTGAAGAATGATCTAAGGAGACTCCATGAAGATGTGCTGGCCAGAGAGAAAAGCCTTCTCATCTCAGAAAAACCAGGATACCCGCTTTATGCGGCTCAGGTGCCGGGTGGGAAGTTGTACGTCGAGAGACGGCCCGCGGATAAGTTCATCCTGCGATTTGACTACATCTACGACATGTTCCACATGACCAAGCTGGATTTCTAGTTCATCCGCATGTATGTGTTGTATCTCAACTACTTCATCAGGATCAAGAACATAAAATATATCTGCATCGCGGACCCGTACTATATGCACGGGAGCTTCTTGGCAGTTTGCAAAGAGTATCGTGACTATGCGAGCAAGTACCTTGGCAACTTCATGATGTCTATTAAGGACAAGGAAGCGATTCTCCTGCCTTATCATCCCACGTAAGTCATCCGCGCATATCCTTTTGTAAGTGTTAATCATTCCTTTGCAACCATGGAGGCTAATTTGAGGTGTACTTACTTTGCATAGCGGGGGGGGGGGGGGGGGGGGGGGGGGGGGGGGGGGGGGGGGGGGGGGGGGGGGGGGGGGGGGGGGGGGGGGGGGGGGGGGGGGGGGGGGGGGGGGGGGGGGGGGGGGGGGGGGGGGGGGGGGGGGGGGGGGGGGGGGGGGGGGGGGGGGGGGGGGGGGGGGGGGGGGGGGGGGGGGGGGGGGGGGGGGGGGGGGGGGGGGGGGGGGGGGGGGGGGGGGGGGGGGGGGGGGGGGGGGGGGGGGGGGGGGGGGGGGGGGGGGGGGGGGGGGGGGGGGGGGGGGGGGGGGGGGGGGGGGGGGGGGGGGGGGGGGGGGGGGGGGGGGGGGGGGGGGGGGGGGGGGGGGGGGGGGGGGGGGGGGGGGGGGGGGGGGGGGGGGGGGGGGGGGGGGGGGGGGGGGGGGGGGGGGGGGGGGGGGGGGGGGGGGGGGGGGGGGGGGGGGGGGGGGGGGGGGGGGGGGGGGGGGGGGGGGGGGGGGGGGGGGGGGGGGGGGGGGGGGGGGGGGGGGGGGGGGGGGGGGGGGGGGGGGGGGGGGGGGGGGGGGGGGGGGGGGGGGGGGGGGGGGGGGGGGGGGGGGGGGGGGGGGGGGGGGGGGGGGGGGGGGGGGGGGGGGGGGGGGGGGGGGGGGGGGGGGGGGGGGGGGGGGGGGGGGGGGGGGGGGGGGGGGGGGGGGGGGGGGGGGGGGGGGGGGGGGGGGGGGGGGGGGGGGGGGGGGGGGGGGGGGGGGGGGGGGGGGGGGGGGGGGGGGGGGGGGGGGGGGGGGGGGGGGGGGGGGGGGGGGGGGGGGGGGGGGGGGGGGGGGGGGGGGGGGGGGGGGGGGGGGGGGGGGGGGGGGGGGGGGGGGGGGGGGGGGGGGGGGGGGGGGGGGGGGGGGGGGGGGGGGGGGGGGGGGGGGGGGGGGGGGGGGGGGGGGGGGGGGGGGGGGGGGGGGGGGGGGGGGGGGGGGGGGGGGGGGGGGGGGGGGGGGGGGGGGGCTTGCTCATGCTAATCGCTCTTCTCTTCTACATCATGGTTTAGATAGAGATGATGAAACTTGTGTGTGTGCCATGACCATGCAGTTGCACTTATTCGAGACATGCCATGACTTGTGTATTGCTATTTTCGAGATGTGATGATATTTGTGTTGAATGATGATGATGATGATGATGGTATGATGAGACTACTGTATGTCTATGATATGATGAGAATAGTGTATGTTTAGTATGATATGATGAAATTATTGTATAGAGCCTGTATAAATACATCAAAAATATGTAGAGGGGGTGTAAATCTGTGAAAGCAGGGATACTAGCAGTAGCGCTGGAAAGCATCTACTAGCAGCAGTGCTTCCTTTGCACAAGCGCTACAAAGAGCTAGCAGTAGCACTGCCCATACCAGCGCTACTGCTACAACTTACCGGTAGCATGGTAGCAGTAGCGCTCGATCTAGCGCTACTACTATAGGTATTTCAAGCGCTACTACTAGGGTTTTCCCTAGTAGTGCCCGGGGGGGGGCCCCCCCCCCCGCCAAGCAATCTGCGGCCGAGGGAGTTAATTCCAGCTTCGAGTCTGGCCCAAGCTCCTCGCAGGAATCATCCTCGCCGGAATCCGCCGCACCTCGACAGGGCTTGAAGTTACCGGAGAGTTCCATTCCTCCGCCCTAGAAGAGGAGCAGGTCCCCCATGCCACCCATGGAGTTCGAGCTAAACTCCATGCTCATTGATGAAGAGTAAGGGAGACCACTCCCTCCTTTTCTTCTTCTCTTGTAGTAGCTGCAGTATGCTTGTGTGTATCTGTTGACTGATCTTGCTTGTTGTTGTCGACAGGGAGGAGGAGGAGACGGAAACCCTCATCCACTGGACCAAGCGGCTCAAACGCGCGGAGCCACGGACCATAGTGGAAGGGACGTGCTCTGTAGGGAGCGCCACGATCGTCCCGGCACCAAGCCCCCAGCTCAGCCCCCGCCCCGAAAGAGTAGAAGATGCTCCTCCAGCGGGGAGCGATGGAGGAGAGCTCCCTACTATTGAGGCCAAGGGAGGGGAGGGGACCACTCAAGGCGAGCCCTTCCAGGAGGGCCCACTACACCTGTTGATAGAGTTGATGGATCCCCGCCAAGGGTTCCCACTGAAGAGTCCCGCCGGGGCGACGCCGTGGTTACCGAAGGAGTGAGTGGCAATCCTGACCTAGCAGCTGATGTTGCCGGGGAAACTGAAGCTCCTGCCTGGCAAATCTCTCCGGGTAACTTATCTGCTTTTCTTCTCCTGTTCTGCCTTACCATCTCAATTTGAATCTCTGTACTGCCAACAATTCCGTATTCCCGCTATTGACTGCTGGACCTGCTTGCAGCCCCTTTAATCGCAGAGCCAGATTTGCTGGAGGAGGTAGCCAGCATAGGGAAGGACGTCGTGGAGGAGGCCGCCAAGATTGCCGCCACAGAGGGGCAGGAACATGCTGCCGGGGATGTCCTGGGACCCCTGAAGGAGCCCGAGAAAACCCTCGGTAGCACGTCAGGGTCGGGGGTTGTGGTTGAAGAGAAGATACCCCTCCAAACCATGGGCCCCCTTCCCTCATTTGGCACCTCGGCTGAGGCCCCACCACCATCTTCAAGCAACTTGGCGTTGGTGCTTGCGCAGCCCGGACTTGGAGCTCCGGGCTTGTCAGCGGCGACAAGCGCGGAGCTTGGTGAAGAACTTCTGCGCATTCTGGCATCGTTGTACCAAAGGGTCGAAGAAGTGGACGACTCCATCGCCGTCGCCAACGATTTGTCCTTCATGGAGTCCATGCACTACAAAAAAAAGACACATCCGTGACATTTTGGGCCGAACGAATATTTTTTCTGTCATGCTTATGACACTTCTATGACGATAATTATTACAAAACCTGGTATCATCATAGATGTGGTGGGCTCCTACTTCTATGACAAAAAATCATGACAGAAAATGGGCTTTTCATCCTGGGCCGGCTGGAGATGCAGCTGCATGACATTCTTTGGGCCATCCATGATGGAAAAAATCCTGGTAGAAGCGAGGGCGAGGAAAATAGCAGGGAGTTTCCGGTTACGGTGGGTGGTCGGGGCCGAGCGATGCACGGAGGTTTCTGCGTTTCTCTCGTGTACGCACATATGTGCGAGGCATTGGCTAACTGAACCCGAGTGACCGCACGTTACTGAACCCAAGCGATCAATCCCTTGGCTGTTAACTGAACTCGGGCGATTCATTCGCTGCTAACTGAACCCGAGCGATTCCTTCGCTGCTGCTGCTAACTGAACCTGAGCGATTGATCACTGATGCTGCTTACTTAAGCCGGTCGAGTCCCCGTGCGAGACGTAGCCAGCCGGTGTTGGGTTGCCTCTCGATGAACAGTGACCATTGTTATCGTGCGCGGTACGTAGAACGAGTCGAGACATGGTGAGTCGAGCCGGTTGGTTAGCTGTGGATGAACAGTTCCCTGTGGGGGTTGGATGAATAGGACCATGTGGTAGTAGGCCATTGCCGCTGGATGAACAGGACCCCGAGGAGGCCACCGCACCCCAGCCGGTTGGGGGTGGATGAACAGGACCCGATGGAGGCTCTATGAACAGCAGCCGGTGGAGGTTGGATGAACAGTAGCCATGGAAGAACAGTAGCCCGTGGAGGCTGGAGGAGGTCGATGGTGGACGAACAGTAGCCCGTGGAGGCTGGAGCGAGGCAGTAGACGGTGGATGAACAGGACCTCGTTTCGACCTTAGGCGCTCCAACACAAGTCTGTTTCCTCCGTTTTGCGGTACGCCACACCCCTCCCAATGAACAGGACCCCATTTCAACTATAGGCACTCCAACACAAGTCTGTTTCCTTCATTTTGCGGTACACCAGACCCTTCCCGATGAACAGGACCCCGTTTTGACCGTACACGGTCGAACAGAAGGCCCGTTTCCTACATTCTGCGGTACGCTAGACCTCGTTTCGGCAGTTCTGTCCAAGCCGGTTGGCTCCCGATGAACGCGACACCGTTGCTGCCGTCCGCTGCCTCTCCATGTACATGAGCCCTGGCCATACTTATGCGCGAGTAGGCATTCGAGACCCCGCCCGTATGTACGTACGTGGCCGTATTGTTTGGCATCTGGCTGTACGTATGTGTACACAGTTTAGAAGGGACTGCCTGAACTGCTACGTCGGGGGCATGCCGAGTCTTCCTCCATCGCCAACTCGACGTCGTGTACTACTACACGTGCCGCTGCTTGCTCGGCCACGGTTCATCATTGCAGAGAGAATGATCGACCAGTATGTACGTACACGTTCGCGACAACGCTACATATGCTTCGACCAGGTGGGTCCCAGCTGTCAGGGAGGATAAGGATGCACTTCCTTGCATGCAAAGATATAGCTGGTGGGTCCCGGCTGTCAGGGGGAGGAATCATTTTTATTTTGCGAGTAATAAGGAGGCACTTCCTTGGTGTCGAAGATGTAGCTGGTGGGTTCAGCTGCCAGCCTCACAGCCTAAAGTCCACTTCCGATGGCTATCGCTCGTTGACCTCGTTGACGACGAGGTGCCGAGAGCATCAAGGCGGTGGACAACGGTGAGGCCTAGGATGGGAACGACGAGGAGCCAGGGAAGACGAGGTGGGTGGATGCCCACGCAGAGGGGAGTATGAGGGTTCACTGGCTCGGCTGCGGCGTAAGTCTGCCATCGCCAAAGAATAACAGGGGGTGTGGGAGAGTAGAGGGAAGGTCTGGCCAGTCGTAGTATGGTCGGTCCGTGAGGCCTGCGCGGCAGCACAACCGGCCATGGGAGGCTGGAGCAGGTGGTACGGCGGGCCTGGTTTGGGCGGCTGGAGCAAGAAGACCAGAGGTTGAAGACGCAACACGGCCGTTGATTTAACATCCAAAGGTCTGTGCAGCTAGAATCGTTTTGACTGAGTTGAAACAGCATGTACGTGTCAACTTAGTTGGCCCACAAGTCAGCCTCCAAATCTGGTGGGTCTCAGCTAGCAGGGGGGAATCATTTTTTTTTGCTCGTAATAAGGTGGCACTTCCTTGTGTGCGAAGATGTTTTCTGGGTTTTTTAATTTCTTCTTTTTTGAGTTAGAGTAAAAAGAAAACAATTTAGCATCTTTGGTACAATCTATATTTTCGTGAAATGGATGATAATAAAGCTGGTGGGTCCCAGCTGTCAGGGAGAGGTAACTTTTTTTCCACGTAATAAAGGAAACACTTCCTTGCGTGCGAAGATGTAGCTAGTGGCTCGAACCTGTCAGGGGGAGAAACCATTTGTTTTCGCATAATAAGGACGGACTTGCTCGCGTGCGGCCATGGGCCATGCGGGTCCCTACTGTCAGCCACTCCACGTTCATGGCTTTTCCGATGGCTATCGTTTGTTGAAAAAGTTGACCACGCCGTGCCGAGAGAACCAACGCGGTGGACGATGGCGAGGCCTAGGAAGGGAACAACCCGGAGCCGGCGAAGACACATCAGTGGATGCCCACGCGGAGGGGAGTATGAGGGTTCACTGGTCAGCTCCGGTGTGAGGTTGTCGTCGCCGAAGAATAATAGGAGGTGTTGGTGAGGAGAGGAATGGCCTGGACGGGGATGGGAGTAGGCTGGGCCGGTGAGGCCTGCGCGGGAGCACAGCCGGCCATGGGAGGCGGTAGCAGGCAGTACCATCGGCGATGGTTTGGGCGGCTGAAGCATGAATATCCGAGATTGAAGAAGCACCACACCGTTAGATGGACATCCAACGGCCACTGCTAATAGAATCGTGTGTTGACTATAATTAGACAAAGCCTTGCGTACGGGTCAACTTAGTAGGCCCACAAGGGACCATCACATCTGTGGCAGAGAACATATAGCCCATTTATGATTTGTTATAATGTACAACCCAGTTTCTAATTATAATGGAATTTACTCAGCCCATTTACTGTTTGTTAAAATTACAGCCCATTTTCTCGCGAGGACTTTGTTAATAATTTCAGCCAACCGCTCAAAAAAATTCAACAAAATGTCCAACATTTTGAAGGGATCCGAAATTTTTTTTAACCCAAAATTTAGAGTCAGATTAAATATAATTTCAAAATATAAAATGTACCTTTTTTAGAAGAATTAAAAAATGTACCTGTTCGGTGCGTTTTTTATATTTGCAGCCAATTTTTTTAATTACAGCCCATTTACTATTTCTTAAAGCCCATTTTCTTGGCAAGTCTAATGCACCCCGGAGAATAACAAGTTAACCTGGGTTGGGTATTCCACAAAAAAAGAATAGCTGGGCTAGCCATTTTCACATTTAAATATTAATATCTGGGCTGGATATTTGGTCGACATAAAATAATAGCCTGGGCCAGACGGGCCACAGCCCGCCCAGTTGATACCCTGCTCCTCTGAACAACAACAAAAACATCGCTCAACAAAAACGCTGCTCTCACCTAAAAACACAAATACTGCTCGAGCTGCTGGGTCCTAGCTGTCGGCCGCTCCTTGTGAAATTCTCTCGTTTATTGACTATATAGGTTGACAATGGTGTGGGACCGTGATGTCAGGAAACCAAGAGGAAGTAAAAAAATTATTGTTGTATATACTAATAAGGAGGCACTTGCGTACGTGCGGCTATGGCCCTGGTGGGATCCAGTGTAATACTCTCCAATTAAAGTCATCTCATGATTCCTCATGTTCGTTGACCATGTTGACAACGCGAGACGGTGGCGTCGCGGCGAGTGCAACAATTTGTAGGACGACGGAGAGGTCCTCGCGGGCCCTACGGATGGCCTGATACAGCGCCCGCTGCTCATTCAGGAAGCTAGGATCATATGGCTAGATGTCCACGACGGCATTGTCGTTCGCTTGTTCGCCGGCGATTCGTCCTTCCGCGAGCCGGTGCTCATTGAGGAGATGGAGGTTGCAGCACAGGTCCTCCCGTGCTGGTAGCTCTTCCGCCATTAGGGCATCAAAGTGCGGCCACACCTGCTCTATGGTGAACACAACATGAAATGGCTTGGGCAGAGGCGCCGGCTCCTGGTCGGAAGCCACATCCGTTGTCTGATTGTCATCGCTCAGCTCGGCGAGCTCGCTCACGAGCCAGCATGTCCGACTGCTGGACCGGACCGCTGCCAAGCATGAGTCTGACCACCCTGGCCCACCCAGACCACCTCCCTCGCCTGCGCGCGCTTTCAGCCCGAAATCATCAGCGCCGCCAGCCCCGCTTCCCGGTGCAGGCGATTGCTCCGCGTTCAAATGACACAAGGGTTGTCCGTCCATCCTTCTGCCGCCCACATTAATGATACGTGGTTGCCGAGGCGGCTACTCCAATGCCACCCGTCCTTCCCTCTGTCGCCCACCATTGCTATATAAACTGCTACGCCGGCCATAACCGCAGTCAGCTGCCTCCGTTCCCTTTCTCCTGTCCACACCACTACTGCCCACCATGGCTTCCTCGCGCTCCAACGCTCTTCGGGACGGGTGGACGATGGACTAGAAGGAGATGGCAGCCATTGCTGCCGACTGGCTGGCCGGCAGGCAGCCAGAGAACGACAACGTCCCAATGTAGAACGTGGTAGTCGACGATCTGGTGCCAACCCTCTCCACCGCGCCATCCTCGCCGGTGCATTGCACCATGACCATCGGCGAGGCCCGTGCCCAATACATGGACACGGTGAGGCAGAAGCGTGAGGAGCGGTTCCGGGAGGCACAGGCAGACACCACCTACAACCACCATCTCCTCCAGGAGCACCTACAGGCAGAGGAGTAGATCGCCGTGGAGCGGGCGGAGCAAGAGCCGTTGCTCGAGTCATAACGCTCCGCCCACTAGAGCCGCCTCACGCCGGCGGTACCACATGCGGGTGTTAAACGATAGCGCTTGTTGGGAGGCAACCCAATTTTATTTTTAGTTTTTTTGCTTTTTGCTTCTGTTTAGGAATAAATCTTTGATCTAGCCTCTGGTTAGATTTTTTTGTGTGTTTTAATTAGTGTTTGTGCCAAGTTAAACCTATAGGATCTTCTTGGATGATAGTTATTTGATCTTGCTGAAAATTCCAGAAACTTTCTGTTCACGAAAATAATTGTTAAAAATCACCAGAACGTGATAAAATATTGATTCCAATTGAAGAAGATCAATAAATAAATTATTTAGGCCGTCCTATTTTGGTAGAATTTGTTGAGTTCCAGAAGTTTGCGTTAGTTACAGATTACTACAGACTGTTCTATTTTTGACAGATTGTGTTTTTCGTGTGTTGTTTGCTTATTTTGATGAATCTATGGCTAGTAAAATAGTTTATAAACCATATAGAAGTTGGAATACAGTAGGTTTAACACCAATATAAATAAATAATGAGTTCATTACAGTACCTTGAAGTGGTGTTCTGTTTTTTTTCGCTAACGGAGCTCACGAGATTTTCTGTTAAGTTTTGTGTTGTGAAGTTTTCAAGTTTTGGGTAAAGATTTGATGGAGTATGGAACAAGGAGTGGCAAGAGCCTAAGCTTGGGGATGCCCATGGCACCCCAAGATAATCTAAGGACACCAAAAAGCCAAAGCTTGGGGATGCCCCGGAAGGCATCCCCTCTTTCGTCCTCATCCATTGGTAAATTTACTTGGAGCTATATTTTTATTCACCACATGATATGTGTTTTGCTTGGAGCGTCTTGTATGATTTGGGGGGGGGGGGGGGGGGGGGGGGGGGGGGGGGGGGGGGGGGGGGGGGGGGGGGGGGGGGGGGGGGGGGGGGGGGGGGGGGGGGGGGGGGGGGGGGGGGGGGGGGGGGGGGGGGGGGGGGGGGGGGGGGGGGGGGGGGGGGGGGGGGGGGGGGGGGGGGGGGGGGGGGGGGGGGGGGGGGGGGGGGGGGGGGGGGGGGGGGGGGGGGGGGGGGGGGGGGGGGGGGGGGGGGGGGGGGGGGGGGGGGGGGGGGGGGGGGGGGGGGGGGGGGGGGGGGGGGGGGGGGGGGGGGGGGGGGGGGGGGGGGGGGGGGGGGGGGGGGGGGGGGGGGGGGGGGGGGGGGGGGGGGGGGGGGGGGGGGGGGGGGGGGGGGGGGGGGGGGGGGGGGGGGGGGGGGGGGGGGGGGGGGGGGGGGGGGGGGGGGGGGGGGGGGGGGGGGGGGGGGGGGGGGGGGGGGGGGGGGGGGGGGGGGGGGGGGGGGGGGGGGGGGGGGGGGGGGGGGGGGGGGGGGGGGGGGGGGGGGGGGGGGGGGGGGGGGGGGGGGGGGGGGGGGGGGGGGGGGGGGGGGGGGGGGGGGGGGGGGGGGGGGGGGGGGGGGGGGGGGGGGGGGGGGGGGGGGGGGGGGGGGGGGGGGGGGGGGGGGGGGGGGGGGGGGGGGGGGGGGGGGGGGGGGGGGGGGGGGGGGGGGGGGGGGGGGGGGGGGGGGGGGGGGGGGGGGGGGGGGGGGGGGGGGGGGGGGGGGGGGGGGGGGGGGGGGGGGGGGGGGGGGGGGGGGGGGGGGGGGGGGGGGGGGGGGGGGGGGGGGGGGGGGGGGGGGGGGGGGGGGGGGGGGGGGGGGGGGGGGGGGGGGGGGGGGGGGGGGGGGGGGGGGGGGGGGGGGGGGGGGGGGGGGGGGGGGGGGGGGGGGGGGGGGGGGGGGGGGGGGGGGGGGGGGGGGGGGGGGGGGGGGGGGGGGGGGGGGGGGGGGGGGGGGGGGGGGGGGGGGGGGGGGGGGGGGGGGGGGGGGGGGGGGGGGGGGGGGGGGGGGGGGGGGGGGGGGGGGGGGGGGGGGGGGGGGGGGGGGGGGGGGGGGGGGGGGGGGGGGGGGGGGGGGGGGGGGGGGGGGGGGGGGGGGGGGGGGGGGGGGGGGGGGGGGGGGGGGGGGGGGGGGGGGGGGGGGGGGGGGGGGGGGGGGGGGGGGGGGGGGGGGGGGGGGGGGGGGGGGGGGGGGGGGGGGGGGGGGGGGGGGGGGGGGGGGGGGGGGGGGGGGGGGGGGGGGGGGGGGGGGGGGGGGGGGGGGGGGGGGGGGGGGGGGGGGGGGGGGGGGGGGGGGGGGGGGGGGGGGGGGGGGGGGGGGGGGGGGGGGGGGGGGGGGGGGGGGGGGGGGGGGGGGGGGGGGGGGGGGGGGGGGGGGGGGGGGGGGGGGGGGGGGGGGGGGGGGGGGGGGGGGGGGGGGGGGGGGGGGGGGGGGGGGGGGGGGGGGGGGGGGGGGGGGGGGGGGGGGGGGGGGGGGGGGGGGGGGGGGGGGGGGGGGGGGGGGGGGGGGGGGGGGGGGGGGGGGGGGGGGGGGGGGGGGGGGGGGGGGGGGGGGGGGGGGGGGGGGGGGGGGGGGGGGGGGGGGGGGGGGGGGGGGGGGGGGGGGGGGGGGGGGGGGGGGGGGGGGGGGGGGGGGGGGGGGGGGGGGGGGGGGGGGGGGGGGGGGGGGGGGGGGGGGGGGGGGGGGGGGGGGGGGGGGGGGGGGGGGGGGGGGGGGGGGGGGGGGGGGGGGGGGGGGGGGGGGGGGGGGGGGGGGGGGGGGGGGGGGGGGGGGGGGGGGGGGGGGGGGGGGGGGGGGGGGGGGGGGGGGGGGGGGGGGGGGGGGGGGGGGGGGGGGGGGGGGGGGGGGGGGGGGGGGGGGGGGGGGGGGGGGGGGGGGGGGGGGGGGGGGGGGGGGGGGGGGGGGGGGGGGGGGGGGGGGGGGGGGGGGGGGGGGGGGGGGGGGGGGGGGGGGGGGGGGGGGGGGGGGGGGGGGGGGGGGGGGGGGGGGGGGGGGGGGGGGGGGGGGGGGGGGGGGGGGGGGGGGGGGGGGGGGGGGGGGGGGGGGGGGGGGGGGGGGGGGGGGGGGGGGGGGGGGGGGGGGGGGGGGGGGGGGGGGGGGGGGGGGGGGGGGGGGGGGGGGGGGGGGGGGGGGGGGGGGGGGGGGGGGGGGGGGGGGGGGGGGGGGGGGGGGGGGGGGGGGGGGGGGGGGGGGGGGGGGGGGGGGGGGGGGGGGGGGGGGGGGGGGGGGGGGGGGGGGGGGGGGGGGGGGGGGGGGGGGGGGGGGGGGGGGGGGGGGGGGGGGGGGGGGGGGGGGGGGGGGGGGGGGGGGGGGGGGGGGAGAAGTGCTTAGCTTTGGGTTCAATCTTGCGGTGTCCTTTCCCAGTGACAGCAGGGGCAGCAAGGCACGTATTGTATTGTTGCCATCAAGGATAACAAGATGGAGTTTATATCATATTGCATGAGTTTATCCCTCTACATCATGTCATCTTGCTTAAAGCGTTACTCCGTTCTTATGAACTTAATACTCTAGATGCATGCTGGATAGTGGTCGATGTGTGGAGTAATAGTAGTAGATGCAGGCAGGAGTCGGTCTACTTGTCGCGGACGTGATGCTTATATACATGATCATACCTAGATATTCTCATAACTATGCTCAGTTCTATCAATTGCTCGACAGTAATTTGTTCACCCACCGTAATACTTATGCTCTTGAGAGAAGCCACTAGTGAAACCTATGGCCCCCGTGTCTATTTTCCATCATATTAATCTCCCGTCAACAAACTATTTCTGGTGCTGTTTATTTTTGCTTTCTTTACTTTTAGTCTTTATCATAAAAATACCAAAAATATTATCTTATCATATCTATCAGATCTCACTCTCGTAAGTGACCGTGAAGGGATTGACAACCCCTTTATCGCGTTGGTTGCGAGGTTCTTATTTGTTTTGTGTAGGCGCGTGGGACTCGAGCGTGGTCTCCTACTGGATTGATACCTTGGTTCTCAAAAACTGAGGGAAATACTTACGCTACTTTACTGCATCACCCTTTCCTCTTCAAGGGAAAAACCAACGCAGTGCTTAAGAGGTAGCATACTGCAAGATCCACCGGACCAAAGGCCACGACCTTCAGGAGTGTTATCAGGTTGAGCAGCTCGTCAAGAAACAGAGGGCAGAGTATGATAGGCATGATAAGGAGAGAGGTCAGAACGCTGCTGGCGGTAAGGGCCAAGGCGGTGAAGCAAATCGCCCCGGCAAGCCCTTTTGGAACCAAGGAAAACCCACCAGGGGCCAAGAGAAGGAGATCTGTGATGATGTGAGTGATGAGGGGAATGAAGAGGAAACCAGTGAGCAAGAATTTCAGAACGCCACTGACGCCCTATGCATTGATGGAGGTGCATCTTTGCACACCTCTCATCGCCAACTCAAGCGATGGGCTCGAGAGGTCAATGCTGCGGAACCAGCGCCAGAGGCCCGGAAGTCACTCAAGCGGTCCCAAACGCCCATCATCTTTGATGAGGAGGACCACCCTGGCCGCACCACAGCGGTAGGGCGTTTGCCATTGTTGGTCTCCCCAACAATACGCAACCACAAGGTCACAAAGATGTTAGTGGATGGCGGGGCCGGGTTGAATCTGATTTCCCCAGCAGTCATCAACAAGCTTCAGATAGGAGAAGAAGAGCTAGAGGTTACCGGCACATTTCAAGGAGTCAATCCCGGCAGGAGCCATCCTAAGGGGAAGATTACGTTGCCGGTGACGTTTGGGGGAGAACTGAACTATCGGACTGAGAAGATTGTGTTTGATGTGGTTGATCTCCCCTGCCGTACAATGGGATTCCGGGACGCCCGGCCCTGGCTAAGTTCATGGCAGCATCTCATTATACTTATAACACTTTGAAGATGCTTGGGCCACTGGGAGTCATCACTATTCCATCAGATGAGAAGGATGCAATTATTTGCATGGACAAGATGTACCGGGATGCAATCGCGGCAGAGGCTGCAGCAGCAACAGCTCCCGCCAAGGAAAGCAAAGGAAAGAAGAAGGATTGTAGGGCCTCTGGCAAGGAGTCCAGGAAGCGTGCCCCCTCCGAGTGCACGGCACCCATTTACGACATGCCGGAGTGTTCCAACAGCAAGAGATCCAAGGTTGCTGCACCCCAAGTGAAGAAGGTCCCGGCAGGGCTGGCTGGCGTTGATGGTACTTTCACTATCAGCGCCACCCTTAATGACAAGTAGGAAAGCGCGCTCATTGCCTTCCTGCGGGCAAATATCGATGTGTTTGTCTGGCAACCATCTGATATCCCCGGTGTTCTGAGGGAGGTAATCGAGCACCACCTTGTTGTCTGCCCACACGGTCGACCTGTCAAGCAGAATGTCCGGAAGCAGGCCTTGGAGCGGCAATAGTTCATTGCCGAAGAGATCAAGAAATTAGAGGCAGCTGGTTTGGTCAGAGGAGTACTGCACCCTACGTGGTTGGCAAATCCAGTGGTGGTCCGGAAGGCGAATGGGAAATGGAGGCTCTGCATTGATTTCACAGATCTCAACAAGGCTTGCCCAAAGGACCCATTCCCCTTGCCGCGCATCGACCAGATCGTGGATTCCACTTCAGGTTGCGATTTGCTCACCTTTTTGGATGCATACTCCAGATATCACCAGTTCTTCATGTCCAAAGAAGATGAGGAGAAGGCATCATCCACCACTCCATGTGGTATGTACTGCTTTGTCTGCATGCCTTTCGGATTAAAGAGTGCCAGGTCCAATTTTGCTAGAGCGGTCCAGATTGGTTTTGAGCCACAGTTGCACAGAAATATAGAAGCCTATATGGATGATATCATGGTCAAAACGAAAGATAAGGCCACCCTTATCCAGGATTTGGAGGAGACATTTGCTAATCTGTGCAAGATCAACTTGAAGCTTAATGCAGAGAAGTGTGTATTCGGTGTTCCCTCCGGCAAGCTACTTGGATTCTTCGTGTCCCATCCAGGGATTGAAGCCAACCCCGACAAGATCAAGGTCATTGAGCAGATCAAAGCGCCAAGGACAGTTAAGGATGTGAGGCACTTGACGGGATGTGTTGCCTTGTTAAGCCGATTCATTTCCAAGTCTGCCGAGCGTGCCCCGTCATTCTTCAAAATTTTGAAGAAAGTAGGGCCTATGAAGTGGACCCCGGAAGCAGATGCAGCTCTGCAAGAATTGAAGGCTTACCTATCGTCTGTGCCCACCTTGGTTGCACCCAAACCACAAGAAACGTTATTGCTTTACTTGGCAGCAACCAACCAAGTGGTCAGTGCGGCTTTGGTAGCACAACGAGAGATGGATAATGCAGAAAGTGGCAAAGTCACGGCAGAGTCAGAAAATGATCAGAACAGCACTGAGCACAGCAACGAGAGCAACCCCAAGGATGTGGCAAGGAAGAAAGTGGTGCAGCGCCCAGTATACTTTGTCAGCTCCATGTTACAAGGGGCTAGATCGAGATATTCTGGTGTGCAAAAGTTGATCTTTGGCCTCGGCATGGCCTCAAGGAAACTGTGCCACTACTTCCAAGCCCATGAGATTATGGTTGTCACTCGTTTTCCATTGCAAAGGATACTCCAAAACCTTGAGGCTACTGGCGGAATAGTGGAGTGGGCTTTGGAGTTATCTAGCTTTGGTTTGAAGTTTGAGAGCACATCAACAATTCAGAGCAGGGCACTGGCTGAGTTTATTGCAGAATGGACGCCAACCCCTGATGAGGAAGTGACAGAAACAGCTCTCCCCGGCAAGGAATCACCCCAAGAAAGGATCATGTATTTTGATGGTGCTTTTTCCCTACAAGTTGCAGGGGCTGGCGTGCTTGTTGTTGCCCCCTCCGGGGAGCACTTAAAGTACATCGTCCAAATGCACTTTGCTCGGGAAGAAGCCACCAACAATACAGCTGAGTATGAAGGGCTCCTTGCCGGGCTCAGGATTGCAGCAAAATTGGGAATTAAGAAGTTGATCATTCGAGGAGATTCACAGCTTGTGGTGAGACAAGTCAACAAGGATTATCAAAGTCCATTGATGGAAGCATGCGTCGAGGAAGTGAGGAGATTGGAGGAGCACTTTGATGGGTTGCAAACAGAGCACGTACCCCGTGCGGAAAATAGCATAGCTGATCACCTGTCAAAGTGTGTTGCGCAGAAGCTTCCTGTGGAACCAGGAACTTTTGTTCTCCATCTATCTCAACCCTCCGTGTCACCTGCCACAATGGCCCGGAAAAGGAGAAAGTTGGACTATGGTAAGCCTGTCCCGGCAGAGCCATCCTCTCCCGGCAGAGACCCTGCCGGAAACAACTCCTCACAGCATGCCGGACCGCCCCCTCCAGCCGGGCCTATGGACCCCGCGAACGAGGCTGGTGCTCCCGTAGCCGAGGAGGTGCCGCTAGTCCTCGATGTCGAGCCCCAGGATCCAACTTGGGCAAGGCACATCGTCCGCTTCCTCCAAACCGGAGAGCTTCCCGACGACCAAGATGAAGTTGAGAAAGTAGCCTGGAGGGCCAGTATGTATCAGTTTGTTGATGACACTCTGTACAGAAGAAGGCCCAACGGTGTGAAATTGAAGTGTGTCTGCTGGGAGGATGGAAAGGAACTGCTGGCTGAGATTCATAGAGGAATGTGTGGCTCACACATTGGATCAAGGGCATTAGTTGGGAAAGCATTCCGGCAAGGATTCTATTGGCCCACAGCCCTCCAAGATGCAGTTGAGCTTGTCACGACATGTGAAGCCTGCCAGTTCCATTCCAAGAGAACACACCTGCCTGCCCAAGCCCTTCAGACAATCCCTCTATCATGGCCATTTTCGGTGCTCGATATCCTCGGCCCCTTCCCCCGAGCAATCGGGGGCTTTGAATTCCTGTTCGTTGCCATCGACAAGTTTACAAAGTGTCCGGAAGTGACTGCCGTGAGAAAGGTGACTCCTCAGTCAGCTATCAAGTTCTTGAAAGAATTGGTGTGTCGTTTCGGAGTTCCGGCAAGGATCATCCCTGACAACGGCACCCAGTTCACGAGCCATGCATTCATGCAATACGTTCATGCCCTCGGATGCAAGATCGCATTCGTGTCACAGCCCTAGCTTTAGCCTTGCTTGTGGACTAGTCTTGGTTGTTGCATCATGTTTAAATTTTGCTTAAGCTTGAAATGGGGATGACAAACCCTAGCACCAAATGAAATGCAATTAGGATCAAAATAAAAATATTTCAATGAACCCAGAATGCCCTTTAGAAAAGTTCACTATTTTTGATAAAGGTGAAAACCTCTGCCAAAAATGATGCACATATTTTTAGGCCATTCTGGATTTTTGAATTAACTCATATTGTATTTGAATTGAGGCCTTTAAATACTATAAATATTTTTAAATGCTCCAACAATTTTGGAATTAGTTAAGGGCCTCTGGAATAATTCATTTAGTGCCCATAACTATCTTCAGAATTTTTAAAAGAGATTTGGTTTGAAAACCAAATTAAAACAAATTTGCATAAATAGAAAACAAAACGGAAATAGAAAAGCAGAGAGAGAGAGTTACCTTGGCCCATGACTGTAGCAGCCCACTGGACCATGCCAGTCGTCTCCCCCTTGGATAGTAGGACAGAGGCGTGTGCCTCACGCGCGCAAGCACGCACCCCCAGCCACCTCCTGCTTGCTACCTCCCTCTGGACCCCAGGACGACGCCACGCACGTCGTGTGCCCAACCCTCTCACCCTCGCCCACTTTCCCCTCTCTCCCGCAAGAACACGAGCTCGATCAAGCGAGCTCGCCGACGCCGATCGCCGTACCCATGGCCACCGGCCACCCCTTGCCCTAAAACCCAGCCCAGAAGCTCCGCCTCTCCATGCTGCTTCGCCTCATCGACTGAAGGGACCCCGGGAGGTCGACAGCATCGCCAGGATCGCCGTCTTCACCGCCTGGGGGGGGGGGGGGGGGGGGGGGGGGGGGGGGGGGGGGGGGGGGGGGGGGGGGGGGGGGGGGGGGGGGGGGGGGGGGGGGGGGGGGGGGGGGGGGGGGGGGGGGGGGGGGGGGGGGGGGGGGGGGGGGGGGGGGGGGGGGGGGGGGGGGGGGGGGGGGGGGGGGGGGGGGGGGGGGGGGGGGGGGGGGGGGGGGGGGGGGGGGGGGGGGGGGGGGGGGGGGGGGGGGGGGGGGGGGGGGGGGGGGGGGGGGGGGGGGGCGCCGTACCCATGGCCACCGGCCACCCCTTGCCCTAAAAGCCAGCCCAGAAGCTCCACCTCACCGCGCTGCTTCGCCTCACCGACTGAAGGGCACCGGGAGGTCGACAGCATCACCAGGATCGCCGTCTTCGCCGCCTACTGCCGCACCTCACCATTGTCGATTCACGGGCTCCAATGCGTCCCCGAGCCAACCGACCTACCCAACTGACTCGCGGTGAGCCCCTGAGTGTCTCCCCTCTCCCCTTTTGCTTGCTCCCATGCCGTAGCGCCGTTCCCCGCCATGATCGAAGCCGCCGTCCGCCGTGGCTGTTGTCCCTGCAGCGACCGTGCTTCTCCGCTCGGACCCGCGCACCCCGCAGGCTCCTGGAGCAACCAGAAGGCCAACGCCACCCCTAGCCGGCTTCCTTGCAAGCTGCGGCCCCGCAGCCGCACGCCTCCGAGCTCTGGCCGCCGCCCGGCTCATCGCCACCACCATTACAGGCCACCCCAATGCACCACGCGGCCACCACTGCTTGCGCCACACTGCCAGCTGTCCGTAGCCGCAAACCGCGCACGAAATGGTGCTCTGTAGCGCCGTCCCGAGCAATGCCGGCGAGCCACCGCCGCGGGATTTGGTCATCGACGGCTAACCGCCATTCTGGATGATGTGGCACTTAATTAGGAGCTAATCACCCAGTTAACTAATCCAGTGACACTAACAGTGGGCCCAGCCCGGCTAAGTATCTTGTTAGATTTTAAACAAATCGTAATTAGTCACTGTGACACTGACCTGCGGGTCCCACGGTCAGGTTTGACCTGGACCGGGTCTGTTGACCGCTGATGTCATCGTGACATCATGCGGATGCTGTTACTATTTTCTAGAATTAGAATAAATCAGAAAAGGATTTATGAATTTCAGAAAATACTTCAAACTTCTAAAAATCATAGAAATTCAACCGTAACTCTAAATGAAATAATTTATATATGAAAAATGATTAGAAAAATCCAATCTTTCCATTTGTACCATTTTCATGCATGTTTGAACAACCTAAGGTTGCTGTATATGACAATTTGCATATTTGGCATTTAAATAATCACATATGGAGTTTGAATTTGAACCCTAGGTTCAAATCAACTTCATTTAAATCACTGCTAGTAGCATTAGCTCAAATCACAGCATGTTGCCATGTCATGATCATGCATCATATTGTTGCATTGCATTGATTGTGTTCTTTCTCTGTTGCCGGTGGTTGTTCCCCCTCAGTAGACGTATGTTTCGACGATGAGTTCGATGACACCGATGAAGAGCTATACTATCTTCAGAAGTGCCACGCAAGCAAAACTCCCTTGTTCATTCTGATACAATCCCACTCTCTCACAGCTGCTCTCTTTTACTGCATTAGGACAATAACGATTCAACTGTTACATGATGTGGTAGTTGAACCCCTTTCCTCTGCATGACCTGTCATTGCCACAGTAAATAGATGAAACCCACTAGCATGAGTAGGAGTTGTTTGAGCCCTGATGTGCCTACTCATTCATGCTTGTTATCATGCCTGCTACTGCTTAGAGTTGAGTCAGGTCTGATTCATCGGGGATGAATTGGAATGTGGTGAACATGTCCTACTGTTGAGAGCTAAGTGTGTGAACACGATTTGGTAAAGGTAGCGGTGAGAGGCCATGTAGGAGTACATGGTGGGTTGTCTCATTGAAACCGTCCTCAGGAACTGAGTTCTGTGTTTGTGATCCATGAACAGTTACTACCACGCATTGGAATGCTTAAGTGCCCCTCTCGACTTAATAATCAACCTGATCTCTGTCCAGGAGTTGCAACTAGTTTCTGGTGTTTGTAGGTAGTGCTAGTAGTCTACCAAGTGGCACCCGGTACAGGTGGGCTTGGGACAGACTAGGTGCAGTGGCACGGTGTACCAAGCGTCGCCCGTTTGGTGGGCTTGGGAACCCTGCTCACATCGTTTGGGGCCGTGAGCGACACCCCGGCCGGATCTCCTTGCGGATGGAACCCGAATAGGCGATAAACCTGGACTAGAGACTTGTGTGGTTAGTCAGGTCGTGGCCGACTCCTTCGCCAGGCTTCTGCTTGAAGGTTGCCGAGATACACGACGTGTACATGGTGGTAAGTGGCGAGAGCGTGTGTGAAGAAGTACACCCCTGCAGGGTTAAGATCATCTATTCGAATAGCCGCGTCCGAGGTAAAGGACTTCTGGGTTGCCTGTACAGTTCATAGACAAGTGAAAGGTGATACTCTAAAATGCGCAAGATAAGTGTGAGTGCTATGGATGGCCTTCTCGTAGGGAGACGGGAGCGGATCCATAGTGGTGTATTGGTATGGTGAATATGTGGACTCGTGTGCACCACCTCAAAAGAGTTACTTGCAGTCGTAGTATAGGATAGCCACCGAGTTAAAGCTGGCTTGCTGCAGTTAAACTCCACCACCCCCTTTGTTGATACTGATGCATATGTAGCTAGTTCTGATGTAAGTCTTGCTGGGTACATTTGTACTCATGTTTGCTTAATTTATGTTTTTGCAGAGAGACTTCAGTCTCACTAGTAGTTCCGTGTGGACTTCGACGTTTAGCTTGTTACCTCAGCTACGATCTTGTACCCTTGGGAGGGTCTTGTTGATAGTCAGGCTTCTCAGCCTTTTCCATTTGTAGTTGTCTGTACTCAGACATGTTTATGCTTCCGCTTGTTGCTTGTATGCTCTGTATGTTGGGTCATGAGACCCATGTTTGTAATACTTGGCTCCTCGGAGCCTAATGAATAAATACTTTGAGTTGTAGAGTTTTGTTGTGATGCCATGTTGTATTTGCACATATCGAGCATATTGTGTATGATTTGAAATGCTTGGTATGTGTGGGATCCGACAACCTAGTTGTTTATCCTTGGTAGCCTCTCTTACCGGGAAATGTCTCCTAGTGCTTCCACCGAGCCATGGTAGCTTGCTACTGCTCCGGAACACTTAGGCTGGCCGGCATGTGTCCTTCTTCGTTCCTGTGTCTGTCCCTTTGGGGAAATGTCACGTGGTGTCTGCCGGAGTCCTGTTAGCTGGCTACAGCCCGGATTCTCCGGAGTCCTATTAGCCCAGCTGCTACAGCCCGGATTCACTCGCTGATGACCGACACGTTCATTGCTGGGTCATGTATGCCTGTCCCTGTAAGTTAGTGCCACTTTGGGTTTACGACTAGTCATGTCGGCCCGGGTTCTTTGTCATATGGATGCTAGCGACACTATCATATACGTGAGCCAAAAGGTGCAAACGGTCCCGGGCCAGGTAAGGTGGCACCCGTGGGAATACTGTGTGTGAGGCCGCAAAGTGATATGATGTGTTACATGCTAGATCGGTGTGACTTAGGATCGGGGTCCTGACAGCTTTGGTATCAGAGCCTGACTGCCTGTAGGATTACCAAGCCAAACTAGTCGAAGTCGAGTCTAGAAATGCTTTAGTTATATATAAGGGGATTGATTGTGGGAAGGAACGTAAGGCTCTTTTTACTTCTTTACCTTATGGCCTTTTGATCCGAGTCATCCTACCTTTTCTACGGGGTTAAGGAACTAGGCTTTCTCTTCTTTCTATCAGGATCACGTGTTACTAATCCGTAGACTTATAAGATTGATGGATTCATGTCTCAGTTCAGTTTCTACTACATCCGTGTGATAACAGTTGGTCTCAGAACCTTGATATTGTGATGATCGAGTGGTTATGCCACCATTTTTACAGGATGTGTCAAATCTTTTGAGCATTTACAGCCGTTATGCTGTCCGAGTCATCCCAGATTTCTAAATAGTCTGATGTATTTGCAAATCCCTTCTTTCCGTTCCCGATGTCCCTTTGGGCCAGTTCAACCACACTAATCGGTGAGTTGAGGTACTCTATTGCCTCGACATATATGTTGGATCTATTATTATGACCCTAGGTGTCTTAGAGGATCACTTAGTAATCTAGACATGTTTTGTGTTCCCAGTGTGATGATTCTGGCCGTCATCCTCGAAAGCATCCTATGAAGCCATTTAGTTGGTAGGTATTCCATCTTTGGGGTTTTGAACCCGAGATTCACCCTACTCATTCATGTTGGTAGTGTTTGCTAGTTCCTTTAGGATATTAGTAACCTTTGTAATAGTCTTCGAGGTTCGTGGTATATCCTTCTTCCAAATACCATGAACCGCTTATGGCAGAAGTTCTTCGTTGAACCAAAAGGTCACCATAAGAGTGCTCTTGATGAGTTCTCCTTCCTATATTGGTGACTCTGCCAATTCTTCCCATTCTACATGGATTATATGGAAGAAATATGTTGAGCATTGCTCGACATACTAATCCATGCATCCACAACTCAGGAAGTTATATGTTCCTTGAGTTGTCCCTCTTCAGCTGTATTCCGACCGTCGTCTATCATTTGATAGCCAAGATCATGTCATGCATTCATGCTCATCGGTACCTCATATCCTTGTGGTCCGTCAAGCCGTTCTATTTTAGAAATGACTAGGAGAAACAAACTCCAGCACCTCATCCATATCCAGGATTGGGTCAAAGTAGTTGTAATCCGCAAATCAAAATGCTAACCTAGCTTTTGATTCTATTCTACCCTAAAGTATTATCTACTTTATGTCAGGAATATCATGAGAAATGCACCAACTCTTACAAATTCTTGACGCCGTGATACTTCTTGCCATTATCGTTCATCCCTCAGATCCCGTGTTTTTGTAACCAAAATGCCGACAAGTGAATCGTGATGTGTGAAATCAATACTCCTAGCAACTGTGTTGCTTGGTAGTTAAAGGACAATAATCTCATTCTTAGCGTGTTGGATATTGAATTATCATTCTAAGATTGATCGTGCTACCTAGTCCATATTTCCTGGTGCACCCTTCGATCTATGAGTTAGGATTGTGTCCATCTCTTGCTCTTTTGATCATATCATCTTGCCTGAAAAGCAATATTGCTCCCGAGCTTAATAACATATGAGTGGTTCATGATTTTCCGATTATCTTCATGAAAGTATCACCAGGTTGTCCCCTGACTGTTATGCTGAACTCGTGATCAAGTTGGTTTGTTAACCACCCATTCTCCAACAATCTGTGTTGGATAACCTTGAGCTAGTTGGTTAAGCTGAACAACAACTTGGAGAGTTGGAAGATAAAAGCTTGTCTGACTTAGTTCATTTTAAGGGATATCTTTTGAGTGTGTGTTGAAGAAAGATGATATCTTCATCAATTGGTCCTCGTATCAGTTGTTGGATCTATTGTCTTGTCCAAACTTTGATTTGAGTATGGGCTATCCTCAAATCAAATCAGAACCAACGATGTTCGTAATGTTGTCTTACTTGTGGTTGATCCCTCGAGCATACACCATTACATCTTTTGGTCTGACCAATGCTATCACCTTGTTCACTTAATTGTGGAATTCCATCTATATGGAAGCCTGGATGAATTGTTGTTGAGCCCATCGGCAATTTTTTTATCTTCACCATGATTCATGATGAACGTTAAAGCTAGCGTTGGAAACTTTGTAAGCATTGCCTTCGTGTTCCGTTCATGAGGTATATGTCTGGATGAAATAGGTGACTTCCTCCGAGTTCATGTGCATCCGATGTAAGTTGCCACCATGAAATCTAGAAAGTTAGTTTTGCTTCCTATGGAATCATCCCAAGTCAGTCATGCACGTGTGAAGTATACTATGGCTTGAGAGATTAGCTACCTCCACCCCACATGTATTTCCTAGCACACCAAGCCACTGATTGATTTGTTCAAATAAAAGAGGTTCAAGTGCTAATCCTGAAGGGCCCAGACGGACATGCACAAGACTTCATTATATTCAATGATGGTTCCCAACTAGAACTCAGTAGTGTTTTATTGTAAGACTACTATGTGGTCATGCTTGTCTGGGACAGCGTGTTCACATGTGTGTAGCAGAACCAGCTCATGTTTAGGAGCTTGCTATCGTAGTTCATTTCCTGAGAATCTCGCAATGTCATCTCGTCGGTTTGCGTTGCAACCCTTCCTTTTCAGACATGCCGTCCGAAATATCCTGTTACCAACCAGATCTGAATCTCAGGCAGATATGATGGTTGGGACATTCCCAAGAATTATAATATTGGTCTATTGAATCATTAAGTGGATGTCATGGCCAACACACTTATCCGGGAGATCTCTTATTGTAGTATCTTGAGTCAGCAATTTGGCCATTCTTCCATGAGGAGTTGGTATGACTTAGTCCATAAATTGTTCCTTATGGGTTCTTTGAGCTCCCGAAGTCAGACCTTTACTTGATGTTCCAGATACCGAATGGTATTGGGTGAAGCTGGTACATCAAGGAGAACATTAGAAGCGGAGTGCTAAATGTCTCTCGGTCGATCATCCAGATTTCGTTTCCTTGGCATCGCTAAGGTGAAATCTGAGAAAGCGTTGTCTTCCTATGCATCTGCACTCTCCATCATTGTTCATCATGGTAGCATGATGTGTTGCCAGGATCCTTGGCACGGATGTTGGTAAGATCTTGATGAGTGTGGAAATGCTCAAGTTCTTGGAAGCACGCTCAGTTGCTAAGTTGTATCCTCGGTATCAATTGGAATGTGCCTTCCATTTGCCGAGTTGTTCTATAATCGTAGTTTCCTTTCCAAACTGACTATGCCATTCTTCTGAATTCTTTCAAACGATCAATTGTGAATTGCCTCAGGCTGGTATGAAGAGTTTCAATGATCTATGTATCAAAAGTAATTCTTTTGCCACCTAAGGGAATAACTTTACGAGTCACCTCCCCTAAGGAGCCCCAATATGGAATCATGGCAATAATCCCCTCGCTACTTTGAAACCATGCACCATCTTACTCAAGCGTGGAACCGTTGCCTACCAAATTGAACTTTCGTCTTCTCTTTCTTTCCATCCCTCTTGATGTGTTCTTGTGTCTCATCTCAAGAGATGATTCAACATCTCATTTCATGAGTTCATCGTGAGTTGCTCGATCTTTGAGAAGATCAATTCATGTAGGGTACCTCGTTCCTTTGTCGTCGTGTTCGATGAAGATCTCAAAAGCAAAGGCGTCAAGATCAATTTGGATCAATGAATCAACATCTCCGAGAAGGGCAATTGGATCATGAAGATCGTGTTAGCTTGTGTCCCCTCTGTCTTCTTACCTCACGTCTTGAATCTCGGGACGAGATTCTTGTTCAGCCCCCCCCCCCCCCCCCCCCCCCCCCCCCCCCCCCCCCCCCCCCCCCCCCCCCCCCCCCCCCCCCCCCCCCCCCCCCCCCCCCCCCCCCCCCCCCCCCCCCCCCCCCCCCCCCCCCCCCCCCCCCCCCCCCCCCCCCCCCCCCCCCCCCCCCCCCCCCCCCCCCCCCCCCCCCCCCCCCCCCCCCCCCCCCCCCCCCCCCCCCCCCCCCCCCCCCCCCCCCCCCCCCCCCCCCCCCCCCCCCCCCCCCCCCCCCCCCCCCCCCCCCCCCCCCCCCCCCCCCCCCCCCCCCCCCCCCCCCCCCCCCCCCCCCCCCCCCCCCCCCCCCCCCCCCCCCCCCCCCCCCCCCCCCCCCCCCCCCCCCCCCCCCCCCCCCCCCCCCCCCCCCCCCCCCCCCCCCCCCCCCCCCCCCCCCCCCCCCCCCCCCCCCCCCCCCCCCCCCCCCCCCCCCCCCCCCCCCCCCCCCCCCCCCCCCCCCCCCCCCCCCCCCCCCCCCCCCCCCCCCCCCCCCCCCCCCCCCCCCCCCCCCCCCCCCCCCCCCCCCCCCCCCCCCCCCCCCCCCCCCCCCCCCCCCCCCCCCCCCCCCCCCCCCCCCCCCCCCCCCCCCCCCCCCCCCCCCCCCCCCCCCCCCCCCCCCCCCCCCCCCCCCCCCCCCCCCCCCCCCCCCCCCCCCCCCCCCCCCCCCCCCCCCCCCCCCCCCCCCCCCCCCCCCCCCCCCCCCCCCCCCCCCCCCCCCCCCCCCCCCCCCCCCCCCCCCCCCCCCCCCCCCCCCCCCCCCCCCCCCCCCCCCCCCCCCCCCCCCCCCCCCCCCCCCCCCCCCCCCCCCCCCCCCCCCCCCCCCCCCCCCCCCCCCCCCCCCCCCCCCCCCCCCCCCCCCCCCCCCCCCCCCCCCCCCCCCCCCCCCCCCCCCCCCCCCCCCCCCCCCCCCCCCCCCCCCCCCCCCCCCCCCCCCCCCCCCCCCCCCCCCCCCCCCCCCCCCCCCCCCCCCCCCCCCCCCCCCCCCCCCCCCCCCCCCCCCCCCCCCCCCCCCCCCCCCCCCCCCCCCCCCCCCCCCCCCCCCCCCCCCCCCCCCCCCCCCCCCCCCCCCCCCCCCCCCCCCCCCCCCCCCCCCCCCCCCCCCCCCCCCCCCCCCCCCCCCCCCCCCCCCCCCCCCCCCCCCCCCCCCCCCCCCCCCCCCCCCCCCCCCCCCCCCCCCCCCCCCCCCCCCCCCCCCCCCCCCCCCCCCCCCCCCCCCCCCCCCCCCCCCCCCCCCCCCCCCCCCCCCCCCCCCCCCCCCCCCCCCCCCCCCCCCCCCCCCCCCCCCCCCCCCCCCCCCCCCCCCCCCCCCCCCCCCCCCCCCCCCCCCCCCCCCCCCCCCCCCCCCCCCCCCCCCCCCCCCCCCCCCCCCCCCCCCCCCCCCCCCCCCCCCCCCCCCCCCCCCCCCCCCCCCCCCCCCCCCCCCCCCCCCCCCCCCCCCCCCCCCCCCCCCCCCCCCCCCCCCCCCCCCCCCCCCCCCCCCCCCCCCCCCCCATGAAGAGCTATACTATCTTTAGAAGTGCCAGGCAAGCAAAAACCCCTTGTTCATTCCGATACAATCCCACTCTCTTGCTCCTTCTCTCTTTTACTGCATTAGGACAACAACAATTCAACTGTTACATGATGCGGTAGTTGAACCCCTTTCCTCTGCATGACATGTCATTGCCACAGTAAATAGATGAAACCCACTAGCATGAGTAGGAGTTGTTTGAGCTTTATGTGCCTACTCATTCATGCTTGTTGTCATGCCTGCTACTGCTTAGAGTTGAGTCAGGTCTGATTCATCGGGGATGAATTGGAATGTGGTGAACATGTCCTACTGTTGAGAGCTAAGTGTGTGAACATGATTTGGTGAAGGTAGCGGTGAGAGGCCATGTAGGAGTACATGGTGGGTTGTCTCATTGATACCGTCCTCAGGAACTGAGTTCTGTGTTTGTGATCCATGAACAGTTACTACCATGCATTGGAATGCTTGAGTGCCCCTCTCGACTTATTAATCAACCTGATCTCTGTCCAGGAGTTGCAACTAGTTTCTCCCCCCCCCCCCCCCCCCCCCCCCCCCCCCCCCCCCCCCCCCCCCCCCCCCCCCCCCCCCCCCCCCCCCCCCCCCCCCCCCCCCCCCCCCCCCCCCCCCCCCCCCCCCCCCCCCCCCCCCCCCCCCCCCCCCCCCCCCCCCCCCCCCCCCCCCCCCCCCCCCCCCCCCCCCCCCCCCCCCCCCCCCCCCCCCCCCCCCCCCCCCCCCCCCCCCCCCCCCCCCCCCCCCCCCCCCCCCCCCCCCCCCCCCCCCCCCCCCCCCCCCCCCCCCCCCCCCCCCCCCCCCCCCCCCCCCCCCCCCCCCCCCCCCCCCCCCCCCCCCCCCCCCCCCCCCCCCCCCCCCCCCCCCCCCCCCCCCCCCCCCCCCCCCCCCCGGTAAAGGACTTCTGGGTTGCTTGTACAGTTCATAGACAAGTGAAAGTGGATACTCTAAAATGCGCAAGATAAGCGTGAGTTCTATGGATGGCCTTCTCGTAGGGAGACGGGAGCGGATCCATAGTGGTGTATTGATATGGTGTATGTGGACTCGTGTGCCACCTCAAAAGAGTTACTTGCAGTCGTAGTACAGGATAGCCACCGAGTCAAAGCTGGCTTGCTGCAGTTAAACTCCACCACCTCCTTTGTTAATACTGATGCATATGTAGCTAGTTCTGATGTATGTCTTGCTGGGTACATTTGTACTCACGTTTGCTTAATTTATGTTTTTGCAGAGAGACTTCAGTCTCACTAGTAGTTCCGTGTGGAGTTCGACGTTTAGCTTGTTACCTCAGCTACGATCTTGTACCCTTGGGAGGGTCTTGTAGATAGTCAGGCTTCTCAGCTTTTTCCATTTGTAGTTGTCTGTACTCAGACATGTTTATGCTTCCGCTTGTTGCTTGTATGCTCTGTATGTTGGGTCATGAGACCCATGTTTGTAATACTTGACTCCTCGGAGCCTAATGAATA